>PISX010006034.1:53014-83659 GCA_004024625.1 Mellivora capensis | reverse complement strand
GTGAAGAAGTCAAACTCTCTCTCTTTGCAGATGACATGATACTTTATATGGAAAACCAAAAGACTCCACCCCCAAACTACTAGAACTCATACAGCAATTCAGTAACGTGGCAGGATACAAAGTCAATGTACAGAAATCAGTGGCTTTTTTAAACACTAACAACGAAAATACAGAAAGGGAAATTAGAGAATCGATTCCATTTACTATAGCACCAAGAACCATAAGATACTTGGGAATAAACGAACCAAAGAGGTAAAGGATCTGTACTCGAGGAACTACAGAACACTCATGAAAGAAATTGAAGAAGACACAAAAATATGGAAGAACATTCCTTGCTCTTGGATCGGAAGAATAAACATTGTTAAAATGCCTATACTGCCTAGAGAAATCTATACTTTTAATGTGATTCTGATCAAAATTCCACCAGTATTTTTCAAAGAGCTGGAACAAATAATCCTAAAATTTGTATGGAATCAGAAGAGACCCTGAATCACTAAGGAAATGTTGAAAAACAAAAATAAAACTGGCGGCATCACGTTACCTGATTTCAAGCTTTACTACAAAGCTGTGATCACCAAGACAGCATTGTACTGGCATAAAAACAGACATGAAGACCAGTGGAACAGAGTAGAGAGCCCAGATATGGACTCTCAACTCTATGGTTAAATAATCTTCGACAAACCATGAAATAATATACAGTGGAAAAAAGATAGTTTCTTCCATAAATGGTGCTGGGAAAATTGGACAGCTATATGTAGAAGAATGAAACTGAACCATTCTCTTACACCGTACACAAAGATAATGTCGAAATGGATAAAAGACCTCAACATGAGACAGGAATCCATCAGAATCCTAGAGGAGAACATTGGCAGTAACCTCTTCGATATCAGCCACAGCAACTTCTTTCAAAATATGTCTCCAAAGGCAAAGGAAACAAAAGTGAAAATGAACATTTGGGACTTCATCAAGATCAAAAGCTTCTGCACAGCAAAGAAAACAGTCAACAAATCAAAGAGGCAACCCATGGAATGGGAGAAGATATTCGCAAATGACAGTACAGAGAAAAGGTTGATATCCAGGATATATAATGAACTTCTCAAACTCAACACACACAAAACAGATAATCATATCAAAATATGGGCAGAAGATATGGACACTTCTCCAATGAAGATATACAAAAGGCTATCAGACACATGAAAAGATGTTCATCATCACTAGCCATCAGGGAGATTCAAATTAAAACCACACTGAGATACCACCTTACAACAGTTAGAATAGCCAAAAGTAGCGAGAGAGGAAACAACGTGTGTTGGAGAGGATGTGGAGAAAGGGGAACCCTCTTACACTGTTGGTGGGAATGCAAGTTGGTGCAGCCACTTTGGAGAACAGTGTGGCGATTCCTTAAGAAATTAAAAATAGAGCTTTCCTATGACCCTGCAATTGCACTACTGGGTATTTACCCCAAAGATACAGATGTGGTGAAAAGAAGGGCCATGTGTACCCCAATGTTTATAGCAGCAATGGCCATGGTCGCCAAACTGTGGAAAGAACCAAGATGCCCTTCAACGGACGAATGGATAAGGAAGATGTGGTCCATATACACTATGGAGTATTATGCCTCCATCAGAAAGGATGCATACCCAACTTTTGTAGCAACATGGACGGGACTGGAAGAGATTATGCTGAGTGAAATAAGTCAAGCAGAGAGAGTCAATTATCATATGGTTTCACTTATTTGCGGAGCATAACAAATAACATGGAGGACATGGGGAGATGGGGAGGAGAAGGGAGTTGAGGGAATTTGGAGGGGGAGATGAACCATGAGAGACAATGGACTCTGAAAAAAAAACCTGAGGGTTTTGAAGGGGTGGGGGGTGGGAGGTTGGGGGAGCCAGGTGGTGGGTATTATGGAGGGTATGCTTTGCATGGAGCACTGGGTGTGGTGCAAAAACAATGAATTCTGTTATGCTGAAAAGAAATTAAAAACAAAAGGACAAGTGGTGTAATGACCACTGGATGTTGTATGTAAATGATGAATACTGAACTGTACCTTTGAAACTAATAATAGACTAGATATTAATTTAATTTAAATAAAAATTTTTAAAATGAATAGAATAACGCACAATAGAAAAAAAATTAACATTACTACACCCAGTAGTTAAAATTAACTCCTTGATCAACTAACACCCAGGCAATATTCAATCCCTATGACTGTCTAAGAATGGTTCGTTGTTTTTGCTTTTTCTAAAGGTTTCATTTATTCAAAACAAGGTCCAAACAAGGTCAGCATGTTGCACTTGGTTTGGTACACCTCTGAAATCTCCTTTTATCTGTAACAGTGCTCCCTTCATTTTTTTCTGTGCAGGTTATTTGCTGATAAAGTCAGGTTATTTGTCCAATAGAATTTTTTACAATGTATTTTCATGGTGTCATTGAATTAGCTCTTCTATCCCCCTAATGTCTATAAATTGGTAGTTAGATCTAGAGACTTAATTATAATCAGATTGTTTTTAATTTCTATTTTCGCAAGAATTCTTCCCAGTTAGTGCTGTGTACTTCCTACTACAATGCATCAGGCTTATAGCATCTTATTTTCTCCTTATAGTGATTTTTAAGATTGATCACTGGGTCAGGTGATGTCTGCATCAAACTTTCAACTAAAGGTTTTAGCAACCATTGATAATCATTGCCTAGGTCCATTACTACACTGGGTTTACGAAATGGTGATTTTTTTCATTCTTCAAGTAATTATTAATGGTGATTCTTCTATAAGAACTTTCCTTCAACAACTATTTGAATACTCTGAAATACAATTTTTACAGGAAAAATATAATAATAATTGCTTCTTGCTTATTAGTTTCTATAATAAAAGGTTGGTGCCAAAGCAACAAAGCAAATCAAGATGAAAATATATCTAACAGATATTAATATATTAGATATTATTAGAAATGGGAAGAGAAAATTAAGAGGTAGTATTTTATCTTTTCAAGCTCTATAAACAAATCCTCCGCTATATTGGTACAGTCTATATTTTGTCCACAGATAAAATTCCTGAATAGAACAATTCATTAATGCTTCTAGTTCAGCAAGTGTCCAAGTCTAAAGAATATTTCTCTTAGGGGTCAACTGTCTCATTGAGAGGAAGAGGACTTACACATGCAAGTCCCATTAACATTAATAGGAGTTACCAGCATAAATCCCTCTGTGGTGATAGGTGAAAAGACTCTTATAGGCTACTAGGATTCAAATTCTAATGATTATGTCAAATGGCCCTAAGAGTCATCATCACCAGAAAGAGAAAACATGTCAACTTATATGGGAACAGCATTTCATTGCAGCCCCACACCTAAACTGTATTAATGCAAAGAAAACTGGCCTTAAAAAATGTGATGTGGGGGGTGCTGGGTGGCTCAGTTGGTTAATTGTCAGAGTCTTGATTTTGGTTCAGGTCACGCTCTCAGGGCATGGGATTGTGCCCAGCATCAGGCTCTGCGCTCAGCACAGAATCTATTCCTCTCCCTTTGCTCCTCCCTTCGTGCTATCTCTAATATAAATAAAATCTTTTTAAAAAATGTGACATGGGATGCTAAGTGTTAAACCATTTAAATTTTTTTAAGATTTTACTTACTTATTTGACAGAGAGAGAGCACAAGTAGGGGGAGCAGCAGTGGGAGAGGGAGAAGCAGGCTCCCTGCTGAGCAGGGAGCCGAATGTGGGGCCCATCCCAGGACCTGGGATCATGACCTGAGTCAAAGGCAGCCGCTTAACCAACTGAGCCCCACCAAGTGCCCCTAACATTTTAGAAAAGCCATCATTAGAGAGAAGAATTCAAACATCAAATCGCTTGTTTTTTAAAACAACACCAAAAAAAGTGTTGAGTACTGTTATGAGCTCCAAGGTGCTTGAAGGACAATATAGCTACTTGTTTAAAAATTCAATTAACTTTATTTTCCCAAAATTTGATTTATGAATAATCTCAGATAAACTTTCAGTTTTGAAGGAGTCCTGTTATCTTCTGAATTCATTCTGAGAAGCTTTAGGAAATTACCTGGAATTGACAGAAAACGTCACTCTATTTTAGTTATTTGATCTAAGAGCAAATCATAGTTCAACGAATGATTTTTGTATACAAAGAACATCAGCAGTCTCTTATGTATTTCAAGTAAGCTGTTGTGGACTCAAACACCAAAGAGAAAAAAACATCTCAGGTTCTCATTCACCAAGTAAATATGAAAAACATTTCATATTCTCATATACTAAGTGAGATGTGAAAACAGTTTGTAGGCAATCAATGTGCTATAAAGGCATAGCCCATGCCTCAAGCACTGATTTCAAATAGAATGAGGTCTGATGCTGGCATCTAGAACAATTTGCTAAGTAAATCAACCCAGGTATCATTTGATTGCCTTTCTCACAAACCTGACACAGTTGACAAATGCTTAGAAACAAAATCAAGTATACAGCTGGACAACTGTTTAAATAATAGTGATATCAACAAATAAATCAGTTCCAAGACAATCTTTAATTTCTTGGCATATATGCAAAGTTTTAATATTAAAAAATAGGAAACCACGCCTGAAAGGCATCAAAACACTTTTATTTCCTCTGAAAACTTACTACTACAGTGTGAAAATTATGAATCATTGTATTTATGCCTTTGAAGTGCATATAAGAAAATTAACCGAGGTAAATTATTCAGTATCAATAGCAGTAAATAACATATTCATAAGAAAACTGTTTAATTCCTGCTTTAAAGGATCAATACTACTCAGCGATCAAATTTCAACAAAATTTTTTGAGGTTTTTAGAACTTTAGACAAAGGGCTGCTTTCTTGGGAACTATAGCTATGACAGAAGTTATAATCATTAGCATGGCCATTATTTTAGATAAAGGGCTGCTAATCTCAGAAACTACTATTCTAGAAGTTAACCATTAACATGGCCATTTTACTTTGGGCAACTAAATATCATCAGGGATGGGGAAATTTTAACTCAGTTTTGCTATAGAAAAATACCTACAGTTATAGTATCTACCTACGTACCTATTTGCTTTTCTGGGCAGGCATACCAACTAGATAAATAAAGACACAGCAGCAACATTGGGTAACTGGTTTTCATACAGATCACTGAACTGAATGGTTTTATCATTTTTGGCTAATAAGCATGTATAACTAAACATTTTAAACACATGAATCAAAATTTGTTGATGACAATATTAAACATTTTAAATTAGCTACTGAAATTTCTATATCATATACAACATGTTAACTTTATTCATATAACTTCAGGTTTATGGTTTTAAAACAAAACCAAAAGGTTTTTCCTTTTTTGGCTTAAAACTATGAAAAAAAAGATTTGCAGTAATTAAGATAGCTGAAAAGAAAGCTTTTAGAATAATTTCTATTAATTCTGAGGCAATAGGATATATCTAAAGTTCTCTAACACAATGTTTTTTACAGTTGTATAATGTTTTAATCATGACTAATCATATTCAGGAGCTTTTAAACATTTAAATAGTATTTAATAAATAACCTGGAAGAGAGATTATGATGCTGGCTAATGGATAAATTACAGTACAATATGGGTTGAGTCATGAGAACACAGAGCATTTCCTTCCTTGTCTACATATAGATAGCTGCAGTAAAACTATCATAGTCTTTTCTAGTTACTATTCTGGGCCTACACTGATTGGTTGCTTACATAAATGTGTATGCTGCATTCAAGAGGCCTTAACTCTTAGAATATAACAAAGTACAATATCTTAATTGGGTCAACTTATTGCAATTGTATTCGGACTCAGTACTTTCATATAGTGGAACCTTTTATATTGCTTGTATTGAGGGGCAGGGCCAATACCTGGTGCTTCTAGGTATGTATTGTACCTTTAGCACATGGCATAGTTGAATTTCAGGAAACATGATTTGATTTAGGAAAGATCTGAATCTATAAAACAAAGTGAATTATAATGTGATTCTACTATCCCTGATTTGTAGGACATTATAAAAGGGGGAAGGAGAGGAAGAGAGAGGGCCAAAGAGGTTAGGGTGTACAATGGGCAGAGGAGTTAGGAGCAGCCTGAGAGGCTGGGAAAGTTTTCCTCCCATCTGGATTCAGTTATATGCATAGGCGATTGGAAAGGTGAGGCAAGAGCTACCTGCCTTGGTTCTTTCTAATTTCTATGAATCTGTGACCTGACAGAGCCAGCTTCCTTTAAGATCGTCTCTGAAATCTGGAGAGGTCATAGCCTCATTGCAACTATGTGCTTTCTACTGTAGCAATGGCTCTCTGACTGGTAATGTAGGCCAGAATGCACAATAAACTTTTTATATATTTAATTATTGAAATAAATCCAAACTATTGCTCAAATAGAGCAAACCATCAGAACTTGGCATCTGGAAAAATTTTAACAGTCACTGTCACTGTAACTAGATTTGCTGGCTATGTATAGCCCTAACATTTTTGTGTTAAGTGTTTATTAGGATTTACCAACTGTCATATTGTATTGAGTCCTTAGTGGTTCAGGTTTACCTAGTAGAAAAGGAATATGAAGAATTTATAGCGTGCTTTCCTTTTTAAGATTCAAAACCACAATTCCATGTTACTATGTTTACTGGTCTATAAGACTATAAAATACTAATTTAGGAAACAGGGTTTTTTTTAAAAAGCTTAGCTCAATAAAAACATTGTGATCTTTTGTGTTGGGGGAGTTGACAGCAAGCAATTATTTGCTGCTTGAGATTTTTGATATTCACCTCCAAATCAAGGGGAAAACAACTTTTCCCCCCTAGAAATACCATTCTAAGGATTGCACTGCTTTTATCTTCAAAATTATTCTCCTACAATAGGCAACGTGTAACAATTTCTACCTTACATATGGAGAAAGTGAGGGATATAAGTTAAACAATTTATCTAATATCATTAGGATAGTTAGGACTAAATTGGGTCCATATACAATTAGGCTTTGGTTACCTGACTAAACAGAATTTTTGCATACTGATGAGCATATCCAATTTTTTCCTTCCATTTCTTTAGTCCTAAAAAGCTTTCCTAGTGTGTAAATGAGTCACATTAAAAATATCACTACTAACATTAAAAAATGTTGAGTAATGGACTCATGATTTATAAAAATGTGTACTTTAATACTGGCATTTTCAATAATTCTCAAGATAGGAAAACAAACAAACCTTTTCCAAACACAGGTTCCTGACTAGATCATGATACTTAAGCTTTCCTCCACTATTTACATGTGCTTTTATCATTGGTGTCATCATGCCCATACTCATAAAGAAAACGGAATCAAAATAATAAAAAAATATTTTTTTATAGGAAATAGGTGACCCGATTCTGAAGATGTGGCTTTCAAACAAATCCAAAGCGGCAAGAAAAAGCTTTCTGAATATGAGAGAATTATTAACAATGCATAGGTATGTTTTCATATCCATAGCTACTATATCCCTGGGAGCCAATCCATTTATATTTATCTGCTAATTCTACAGGTTTGGTATCTTAAAGCAGGCAAGCCGATGTGCTTCATAAGTGTTTTGTGTTCTTACAATGTCCTCTTTAAGGAAAATCCCCTTTTGGATTTCTACGACCTGCTTCTCTTGGTAATTATGTATGTCAACTGGCTGCTATTTTCTAACATTTTTCAGTTCTTCCATGAAGAAGACCCTGAGGCCAGGAGGGATTTCCAAAGTGGGGTATTCAATTTGCTGTATATCCATTATTGAGAGGCCTCCTCTGGGTTTCCCAGGCTTGTGCTTTCCTTGGGAGTCTCTGAGTTAGCTTCTGGTATGACACTGAATTCAGAAGCCTCTGGTTGTAAACTGTCCCCATCAATGATAATGTCTTCAGGATTTGGTGGGGGTGGACAGAAGTCTTCATTGGGGCAGATTAGCTGGAAAAGTGTTTCAGCCTGGAATGGGAAGAAAGGACACAATAGTTTCTGGATATCAGCTTAAAATGTATATGCCTTTCTGAAATTATTTAAAAAAATGAAGTATCACCCTTGAAAGTTTATTTTAAATTATAGAACTTTATCAAGTATACATGACCTTCTAAAAATCTGCTTTCAGAATTCCATGACTTCTCTCCAATTCTATGCATGCATTCAGGCCCACCCCCAAGTATATCAGTACTTGCTCATATTATCAAGTGTTAGATAGCTGAGAATTTAAGGACATTCATTCTACAATATCTGTAGAAATGTAATTTCCCTTAATATTCTTTATGTAAATTCCCAATAGAGCCTATCTGTGATAGCTGTACAATCAAACTTAGCATGTAATATTTTTTACAAGTCATTATTAAAATCAAGAAAATTCTTCACTATTTGTTCAACTATTTGCTTTTCTGGTATAATTTAACTCCCTCTGGGCTTCATGGATTATAACATGGTATTCAAGATCATGTACTCTGAATAGATGGCCATGTGCAAATGCTGGCTCTGCCACTTAGTAGCAATACAGTTTGGGGGAATGCTTAATCAACTTCTGAGCCTTGCTTTCCTTGTCTATGAAATGGCAGAGACCAAGCCTCTATATATGGTAGCTGTTATCACTGTAATAATAATCTAAGTTAAAAGGTCAAGATTTTATCTTATTTTCAAAGATTTTATTTATTTGAGAGAGAGAGAGCATACACATGTGAGTGTGAGCAGGGAGGCGGGGAAGCAGGTGGGGGCTGGAAGAGAATCTCCAGCAGACTCCACCAACACTGGCTGATGTGGGCCTATGTAGGGGCTGGATCTCATGGACCTGAGCTGAAACCAAGAGTCAAAGGCTTAGCCAACTGACCCACCCAGGAGACCCCAAATGTCAAGATCTAAGATGAGTTTAGTCTGGCAGGGTAAGAGAGTAAGAAACTGAATGTGATTTTAATGAACAACAGCGCACGCACAAGCAAATGTGACAAGAAACACTGCTATTCTATTTTAAACATATCCTTACTTTTATTTAGATGAATACAGCTCATTGTTAGATAACGGGTCCCTGCTACACTAGGGAGCTTGCACTCTCTCCTATGGTAAACAGAAGTCATTTAAAGATTTAAAGTATATGCTTATTTTAAAGGCAACAATGGTTTTCTGTATCACTTTAATCCTTCTTCCTGACGTGCACATGAAGTCATCCCTCAGGCCAGGAGTTGACAACTATGGTCCACAGGCCAAATCCAGCTTGCTATTCTTGTAAAAAACGTTTTATTGGAACACAACTACTCTTATTCATTTATCTATTTTCTTTGGCTACTTTTGCATTACAATGGCAGGGTTGAGTAGCTGCAGAAGAGACAATAGGGGCTGTAAAATCTAAACTATTTACCATCTGGCCATCTGCAGCTGGTAGACTCAGGTGGTTTGGTCCATCAGGTGATTAAAAGTGACATTTCTTGGGAATGGGTGGAGGAATACTAAACAGAAACTTTTGAGCTTTGATATGAAGTTGAAAGAAGGGATAGAGAGAAAAATACTTTCCTTCTTCAGTATAATTCAAGGGTATATTTTTTGGACATGCCATTTTACTGTGACTATTTTTAAACTAAATATTTGAGATGCCTGCTTTACTCTCCACCCCAGGAACTCACCACAGGTGTTTGCTGGAGAAACAGCTCCTAGAAGCAGGAGGAATGAGGTCAGAGCCTCAATCTCATCCTTTAGTTTCTCTTTTTGTCATTTATCTCAACCTTGTCTACCTATAGAAGTTCTCCCTCCCTCTTAATTCCTGTCACTTTCTGCATGCAATCAATGGCCAAATCCTGACAATCTTATCTCTTGGTTCTTGACTCCATTTTTTTCCTTCCCTATAGATATAGCCCAGGCATACATCATTTTTCCCTTAGACAACTGCAACATCTCAGAACTGGTCACCTTACATCTAGGGTTCCCCCATGCAATCCATTTCCATGATGCTTTCAGAGGGGTGTTTATGGAAATGAAATACTGGCTACGCCATTTTCTGGTTTAAAACTTTTCAGTGACTACCCATTTCTCAAATGGTTAAAAATCCAAGATCTTTGGTATGGCATACAAAACCCTACAGGCCTATTCCTCTGGTCTTATCATTTACTCCATCCGATGTTCACCTTTTCAGACTTTTGCTTCACTAATAATTACTTATGTACACTTTCTGAAACATACTAGGATGTTTCTATTATGGATTGGTGAAGATGCTGGAATGTTTCAATTATCTTCCATTTGTATGAGGAACTGCTACTCATCTTTTATATACCTCTCTGCAAAGTTCTTTGACTCCTAAAGAGAGCTCATGACTCCTCTGTATTATTTTTGAACTTTGGATATTATTCTATTATTGCATATACTATACTGTACTGTCATTTGTTTACATGTTCTTCTCCTTTACATCCCTCCAGGGATGACAAGAACTGGGTTTTAATCAACTCTGGATCCTTAGTTCCTGGTGTGGAGTAGTATCCCAATATACATTAAAAAAAATGAACTAAAGAACTTCTAAAACTATTTCTAAAAAATAGAAATGTTGAATATAAATATAATAACTATTATTAATACTACTATTTTACTTTTATTCTAGTTCCTCTGTGTCTCACACCTTGTCTCCTTTTTGTTACCTACCTGTAGGATACATTTTCCCCTGTACCTCAGTCCCTGTGACTGGATTCTTGTCATAATCTGCCTCTGAGGACTGCTAACCAATTGCAGGCTGCTGCACCACCCTTATATGTTTTCTACCTGCTTGTAGGCATTCTCATCATCAGCCCATCTGCCTCTGGCCCTCACTGATGCCAATTTCCTAGAGCCAGTCTCCAGCCCTTCCCATATCCTCTCCCTAACTGCTGGAACCTTTTATGGTCAATGGCCATGCTCTGGAAGGTCTATCTAATACTTCTTGGTCTGCTGCATTTCATTTGTCAACTAAGCCTCAATTGCGAGAGTTGTCGCAAATACAGGTTAGTTTAGAGTAGTTAATTGTTAACTATTAATCCTTTTTGTCCCCCACTTTTTTCTTTTTTAGAAAGAGAGAACATGAGCAAGGAGGGGTAGAGTGAGAGGCAGAAAATCTCAAGCAGGCTTCATGACCAGCATGGAGCATGACTGAGATCATGCTTGAGCTGAAATCAAGAGTCAGATGCACAACTGACTAAACCACACAGGCACCCCAATCCTTCTTGCCTTTTTAAGCCAGAAGGTAGCTTAAAGAGTAGAGAGTTTCATGTGGTTAAGAAAATTAAAAAGGAGTGACTATATTGTGACTTGGTTTTCTTCATATTGGTAAGTATAGAGAGGACACACTGAGTTACTGAAGACATTCCTATGTTTATTTAACATACATCTAGACAAAACAAAACAATATTTTGTCAATCTAGAAGTTTAATGTATTTAGGAAGTATTCATATTAACAAGATGGAATAGCACAGCACACTAGGTGAATATATAAGCACTGGGGTCCAACAGACCCGAGTTTAAGTTCTGGCTCACAAATTTACCAGATCTGTGATCTTTGGAAAAGTTATTTAGCCCTTTGGGGTCTTAGTTTCTGCATCTGTAAAATGGGCATGTCACTGATACTTATCTCATAGGGTTGTGAGGACCAAATGAAATAATATACATGTGATACTTAGGATATTTTCTGGTACACAGAAAATGCTCAGTGAATGGTAGCTGTAGAAAATGTGATACCTAAAATTTCCCTCTCCCTCAATGGCATGGAGATGGAGAAAATGAATGATATTGCAATATGTGTGCAATGTGATAGGCCATATGATCTATAAAACTAGTCTTCAACTTATAAATTCTGTACCAAAAGTTATAAACAAATTGCTAATATGCCATAAAGACAATATTCTAAATGGTGGTTAACCTCCTCACATCAGCCAATTTAAACCATTTTAACCTGGAATATAATACAAAGAGTACATTACTGTATACTTATTGTTCTCTTAGTAGTGACACCTCCTAGGAGACATGGGCTCCTGAAGGAGGAGTGAGCTATCAATGATCTTGGGAGTGCAGAACTATAAACCAGTCTGTTCATCAGTATGTGTGGGTAAATGAGACACGATCTGTATTAAGATATATGATATGTCAGTTTCAGAAAGGAAAAAAAATACCTGAAGTAACAAACTATACAAACTAGCAAGACACAGAATCACAATTATCACTTAGGTTACTTATGCTAGCATCATTGTGGTGATAATAGAGAATGTCTTGGTGTACTCCTCCTGCATACAACTTTAACTTGTAGTAAACACAGAGCACTTTATGTTTTCAAATCATAAATAGTTCCATATGAACACAAGGGAGACAGGTCTATGTTATTCAACATCTATGCATTAGGGAGCCTGGTTCAGTGGGTTAAGCCTCTGCCTTCAGCTCAGGTCATGATCTCAGGGTCCTGGGATTGAGCCCCGTATCGGGCTCTCTGCTCAGTGGGGAGCCTGCTTTCCCCTTTCTCTCTGCCTGCCTCTCTGCCTACCTGTGATCTCTTTCTTTGTCAAATAAATAATTTTTTTTAAAGAATCTATACATTAACAATAGGAAAAGCAGATGCAAACTTGCTAACTGATAAAATAAAGCATTTGTTAAAAAAAAAAGTCTCCAGGTGCTTATGTTTGCTACACAAAGCCTATGTGATGCTCTAAGAGCTTTTGTACACAATTTGGAAAACAGAAGTTACCAATTAGGCTGAATATAGGATGGACTACTGGAATTAGAAAAAAGCTTATTTAAATACATTGCCTATTTGTAAATATTATTACTGATGCCATTTACAGTAGGTATTATTCCTCCCCAAAATGATGTGAGGTTTAAAGCTATATAATGATTTAAAACTACTCATATTTAATAGTATATAATTAGTACCAAAAGTAGCATTATTATTGTTTGTACTATGATAACACCAAAGTTTATCTTCTTGGGAAGCAAATTACCTCATAACAAAATTATACTTTAATTATAATCTTCTAGCTGGTAGTTAAGATCACATTAGCACTTGTATAATAAGCCCTTATGTAAAAATCCTTCCCATTTTGGTCAAAAAACATTACAGTCCACTCAGGAATAAAAATGACCTAAGCTAGGTGTGCCTGGGTATCCCAGTCAGTTAAGCATCCTACTCTTGATTTCAGTTCGGGTCATGATCTCAGAGTCAGGAGATGGAGCTCCACATCAGGTTCTATGCTCAGTAGGGAGTCTGCTTCTCTTCCTCTCCCCCAGCCCCTCTGTGCACACATTCTCTCTCTAAGATTAATAAATAAGACTTTTTTAAAAAAATGACCTAAGCTATCTGGCTGAAAACATGTTGGCAATTCTGCTTGGAGAAAAATGGAACACCAAAGCAAAAATGCCTTGGTCATTTTAAGTCATAAATGTAGAACTTGAGAGGGCGCCTGGGTGGCTCAGTGGGTTAAAGCCTCTGCCTTCAGCTCAGGTCATGATCTCAGGGTCCTAGGATGGAGCCTCACATGGCTCTCTGCTCGGAAGGGAGCCTGCTTCCTCTTCTCTCTGCCTGCTTCTCTGCCTACTTGTGATTTCTGTCAAATGGATAAATAAAATCTTTAAAAAAATGTAGAACTTGAACAATCTTGGGTTCCTATTCAACTGACTGAATGATGGATGACTTCCCACTTTTGATATCACTGGCTAAATAGGACTATCAAGGATCACCATTAGGCTATGAAGATGAGAAACAAAGAATGAGGCAAGAAACTATAGATACATGGGGTTATGGCCATGCTACTATGATTAAAATTAAAGGGTCAATGAGCCATTTGTTCCTATGAGATCCCTGCCACTAGTTGGATTGAATCTTCCATCTGTGATCTTAACGTTAAATTATTCACTCATTGATTCAGTAGACAGGTATGCCAACTGTATCTGTGAAAAGTTTAGACTTGTGCCTCAAATAAAAAATATTTTCTATTCTTTTCTTCCTGTCAGGTACAGAGAAGTGTACAGCTTGTGTCAGCTTGCGCTGTACCAGTTTATAGCCCTGCCCAGAAGTGCTGTCACAAAATTCCACCTTGATTTACCATACTCTTCAGCAGGTATGACACTTTTGGGACACCAACTTGTGTCAAAACATTAAAGGAATCATGTTAACTCTGAAAAACTTTGTTACATGTTCTTTTACAAAATAAGAAAATGCTTTAAGACCATTTAAAAATTACATTTTGTATGTGATTACTTACTTACTTAGACTCCTTTTGAAATGACTCAGAGGTTAACAAATAAATGCGGTTAGTACATTTCAAAATAATAAAACAATAGGCCAACAGTTTAAATTAAAAGCAATATTTACTTAGAAAACTGGCATAACTTTCATTTTTCAGAATATGTATTTCTAACATCTTCCATCCTTATTCCCATAATGGAACTCATAAACGCTCAGTTGCAAATTCATCCTTATAGTCAAGAATGTGAAAATATTGGATACTGTATTTAAAGTACATTTAAAGAAGCTTTGTCATTCATAGGAAAAAATAATCTACTTTTCCTTTCACACCAACTTTTTAACACAAAATTGAGAAACAACAACAGCTTACCTGTTTGACTGCATTATCATTTCCTAGACCACAGTCTGGGCCAGAGCAGACATAAACGTTGGATGGTAAATCATTATAAGAGTTCCTGCTGACATCTGAAGAATCTCTCATATTGAAGTAAAGAGCCCACAGAAGTCTTGGTTTTACAACTTCTTCATTTTCTAAATGCAGACATAAATTTTACTCACATCTACAGCACAATAAGCCTATCAACTAATACAATATGTAGCCAATTACAAAGCCATGATTATATAGTATAGTAAATCAGAGCTCTGTATGTAAAAAAAAAGTCAATCTTTATCCACACACTCTAATACATGTATATATTTCAAGCAATGATGACTTTTTCATCCTTAGACAAGTTAGATTTTAAAAAATTATTTTGATTACTAGTAAGTTACTTAGGTATAACTCCAATTGTGTTCTCTTGGATTTCTATTATTTCTCCAGAGCAATATCAAAGTGCTTCTGAACACATTCATCCTTAAATTATGTCACTGGAGGGCGCCTGGGTGGCTCAGTGGGTTAAAGCCTCTGCCTTCGGCTCAGGTCATGATCCCAGGGTCCTGGGATCAAGCCCCGCTTCGGGCTCTCTGCTCGGCAGGGAGCCTGCTTCCTTCTCTCTCTCTGCCTGCCTCTCTGCCTACTTGTGATCTCTGTCTGTCAAATAAATAAATAAAAAAAAATCTTTAAAAAAATTATGTCACTGGAGAAGATAACAAATTTTATGTTTCACATAAACAAACAAACTTGAAAAATTATTTATTAAATCAATGACCTACACAGCATTGAAAGGTCCAGAAGAGACCAATCTATAGAGACAGGAAGTAGATTAATGGTTGGTTACTTAGGGCTGGGGGAATTGGGGTGAGGAATTACTGCTAACAGGTGTAGGTTTTCTATTTTGGATGATGGGGATAATCTAAAATTGACTGTGGTGATGTTTGAACCATTTGGTGAATATATTAAAAAAAACATTGAATTTTATAGTTTGGGTGAACTGGATGATATCTCAATAAAGCAGTTATTAAAATAGTATATACAAGATTAAGATATTGATACCATAACTCACTAAAGCTTTGTCCTACTGGATTACAAAAGTAATGGCAACCAACAACAAAAATAATGTTGTGAGACGTAAAGTTGTTTTTAGCACATATTCTCTCATTTAACAGTGAACATCTATTATGTGTGTTAGGCTTGGGCTAGGAGATAGAGATGCACATATAAAGCAGACTTAGTCCTTAGTCTCCTGATTTTTCATGTTTCCTAATACAGAGGGGCTAGCATACAACAGACATTCAAAGAACAATTTCTATATTGATTTTCATCCTGTTTTCAGGTTGAAATCAGGATATAATCAAAGTATGATGTGCTTATTAAAAGGTTCAACCTTATTAATACCTAAAACCTATTCTTTGCTATCTTAATAATTATTTCCTTGCCATTATTTCTTAGAAATGTTATAATTAAATTTCCTTTGCTTGAAAATAGAAAATATTGTTGTTAATATATTTACTGACTATAGGATTTTCTTTAGCCCGAATCTGAACCAAAATTCAAATTCTGTATAATGATAAGAACCGATATATATTAAGATTAATTAGACCACAGGACAACTTGTGAATCATAAAGAAAATGCAAAACGTGTAATTATCTAGTTAAATATTTCTTATTGTTAAGTTGGCAATCAATGTAGTGAAATTCATAGCTAATTGCAGTATTCAATTAGTAAGAATGCTCAATTCAGGATAAATAGGGTTTTGTTATATTTAATTTAAAATATCTCCACTACAATAATACCAAATATATTATTTTTCTAGTTCATTATGAATAATCCATAATTATTATTGTGATATGATGAAGAAACTATGAATGGGAGAAGTGATCCCTTATGATGTCCCTTCCTAATGCTAAGATCTATGAGTCTAAGGTGCCACTAACTTCATGTAAACACATGACAGATTGTGAAACCTATTTACTGACAAAATAAAGGACCATAAGAACTCATATTTCACAGCTAAAGCCATGTGGCTCTTAGTAAATTTACTAATTTTAAGTTTAGTTTCACTAAATCTTATGGGAAGATAATTAAACATACCACCTGTGATTTGCAACACCAGATTCCAGGAGCATTGCAGAAAAGTGGGCTAAGGTCTGGAATTCCTTTAATATTGCTCAGTCCATTTCTAAGCATACATTAAGAGAGTTTATCTTGTATTTCATGAAAGTTACAGCTCAAAGGAGGACTTTAACTCAAAAGAAGTTGGGAGAAATGAATAATCCAATAGATTATAGGAAAGAAATTTCATAGAAGTTGAAGCATTGAGAAGGAACCATGAAGAAGATGAAAAGCTGACACAGGATGAAGATAAATGCTCTAGATAGAAGGGAGTTATCAGGCTTTGACCTTAAAACCCTCAAAAAGACATGTAATTGCTTCATCTTTCTTGAGGTCAGCTGGAAGGCAGAGATAGTTGAAAAAATAACATGCAGTTGCGAACTATAAAGGTATCAAAAAAATATTAAAGCTGCTGAGGTTTGGCTAGGAATACATCACCTAACCAGGACTAGAACAGGTTTTATGTAATAGCTCATTTCATCAATTAGATAGTATAAAGGACTGAACAAGTAATAGGTAATTTTTTTAAAAGATTTTATTTATTTATTTATTTATTTATTTATTTATTTATTTGGCAGACAGAGATTACAAGTAGACAGAGAGGCAGGCAGAGAGAGAGGAGAAGCAGGCTCCTGCTGAGCATAGAGCCTGATGTGGGGCTTGATCCCAGGACCCTGGGATCACGACCTGAGCCAAAGGCAGAGGCTTTAACCCACTGAGCTACCCAGGTGCCCCAGTAATAGATAATTTAGAAAAAGATCTTAGGCAAATTAAACTGGGTTAAGTACAGAATAAGGTAGGCAGAAAAAAATCAATGGCATACCAAATACAAGCAATAAATGGCCTACAGTTACAAGCCGTATTTAGGAAGAGACTATTTTAGCAACATAGCAGAGTAGCATGAGGCCAAGAGTGTAGGATACTGTCACAGCTGTGACCTAGTCTGGATACAACACATGTGAAAAGGAATTAAGATAAGACATTTGACTTCTGAGCCTAACAATTACCTAACATCCTCATCAGCCACAGACCTCAAAATAATACCTCTAAGGGTAATTTTTGCTTTTAGGTAGTTTTGGTTTTTTGAGATGGGAAATGGGTGAGATGGGATGAGGTAATTCCACATGCCATGCACAACCAAGGGAAAAAGAGAAAGAACCTGGAACAGTAATGATACTACATTGTAGACATTTCAAGATATAGTACTAATGAAATTCTTGTTTCAATTCATATAGAAAATATCAATTTCCTGGGTAAAATAAGAAGCCATTTAGGATAATACCATTGTTCACTCAGTCCTGTGAAGGATATTCTGAAGTCTGAAAGAATTAATCCAGACTGGTATGAATGGTGAACAATTACCTAATTTTCTCACCTGTACAATCAGGTTCATTAAACATAAGACACCTGAATCTTCTCTGGACTAGAGAATAGGGAAGGGTTTAGAGATCTTTGATGTTCTTTTTTTTTTAAGATTTTATTTATTTATTTGACAGAGAGAGTGATCACAAGTAGGCAGAGAGGCAGGCAGAGAGAGAGAGAGAGTGGAAAGCAGGCTTCCTGCTGAGCAGAGAGTCCGATGCAGGGCTGGATTCCAGGACCCTGAGATCACGACCCGAGCCAAAGGCACAGGCCCAACCCACTGAGCCACCCGAAGGCACAGGCCCAACCCACTGAGCCACCCAGGCGCCCCGAGATCTTTGATGTTCTTAAAGGAGGTTGGGAGGTAGGGCTCTTGGAAGTATTGGTACAATTGCTTCTTAAGACAGCATATATCAAGAGCTCCAGCTCATACCTTAAATGTGAAAAAGTAAGTAGAAGGAATAGAGGAATACCATTCACAAACCGACTGAAATTTCTTAGATACATCAGCAAAGAAGTACTGTATTTGAGAAGAGAACATTATCTTTTACAATAAATAAACTTCCTTGCAAGGTAACTAGGCAAACTTTCACAAAGGTTTATGAAGCACAGCACTACACAAAATGTCGAACTCTAAAAGAAAAAAAATAAGCTCAAGAAATGTTCCTTTGGCACATATTTTAAAACAAACTATTTACAATGCTCTAAAGCATAAAATTTCATAACACTATCAAGTGATTAAAACATAATAAAAGCCATTAATCTGTGAAAATAGGTGCTTTTGCTACAGAGAAGAATGTGCTTTAATGCACTAAAAGTTGATGTTGCTCATAAAGTTCTTTTTCATTTAGGCAGGAAAATGAATTGAGCTCTCTTCTCCAGGTGACTTTGCCTCTTTGACCTGCCATGGCCCAGTGCTCACTTTATCTGGTGATTCATTTTCAATAACTCCAACAGTATTTGTTCTGACATTTTAATTAAAATATGACCACTACCTCATCCTGATGATAAAAAGGCCTATGTGTCAGTGAAAACTAGATTTTCAGTGCCTCAGTGCACCTGAGGACCTCTCGGAGCACATAGTTCTTACTAAAGAATTTCACGCAGGTTCTAAACAATACATCATTTCAAAATGGGATCACTTTAACCATTAAGATTAATGTTTAAAAATCTAAAATGACTAGAGGATTCTAAGTAATGAATATGCAATTTCCTCAGCTTGTTTTTTTTAAAGAAAATTAAATGCATTTAAGAAGTGAAGAGCAATGATACAAGGTTCCAATCTAGTGTATTACTGGGACACCACAAAATGAAATTTCAGAAACAAGGAAAAAAATTGTTTTTAAAAGCAAGGTAATCAAAGCCAAAGATAAAACCATGATTCTGTATTAAGTTTGAGAATATTATCATGTATCATAATTTTGCAATCAAATTTTTCACAATAATCCAAACATTTATATGAAACTTTTTCCAATGAATAAAATGTAAATAGGAAACAAACTAAATTCCAAACTAAAGTGAAATAAAGTTTCAGATTTCAGGATTTTATTCATGTGGCAGAAAAAGAAAAATAAATTAATTATATTGACATTAGTTCTTAAAAATCAGTTTTCTTCTGTAAAGATAAATGCCCCACTATATACTATCTCTGCATTAGGAAAACAAGACACATAGGAGATGAACTAAAAGAAAATACAACAGGTAGGAGTAAATAAATGGTTGCCTGAACAAGCATAACATCCAAAGGAAAAAAGATGACTCAGTGAGGAAACTGGTCAAGATTCAAGTGGACATGCACATCCTAAAATGAAAATCAACCTCACTTCATATAAATTAATAATATCCATTAGGCTACTTTTTTATCATTTATATACAAAATACACTACAATTTGCTCCATTTATAGCTACAAGAGCTCCCCTATGACATGAGGAGAAATGTTTAGAAATTTATGGTTGAAAAACATTTTTCCACCATGAATAAGTAGCATAGTGGCATATATATTTTGAGAGCTAAATATTTATCACATCACTAGCAAGCTATACATTAAAGGACAATGATTAGAAAGGGTTCCTATATTTGTCAATTAATATTATATCATGATTATTTAAGATAATATTAAAATATTATCTCACTTTTTTTAAATGAAGGTAACTTTTTCTGATAAAGGTATACTCTTTGTATAATATCTGTAAAATGAAGAAAATTATAAGGAAAAAAAGTCCATAATTTCACCAAAACTGAGCGATTTACAGGCAGTCTTTTTTCTTACACATGTATGTATGTATATAAATGTGTATCTTTTGCACTTTAAGTATACATGTTGTGTGTGAAACATATTATTTTTCCTTTACCATTACAGAGTGAACATTTTCCCATTTTTAGGAAAAGAATGTGCTGGTTTACATTACTAAAATGTATAAAGACTATTTCTGAACAGGTTGCAGAAACCTTCATGAAATACCTAAGGAGTAAAGTTGTTATATTACCTTTTCATCATGAATCACTGATTGTTATTCTTACCTATCTCCGTTTCGGTATATGGAGTAAACAATTTCCGCACAACTGGTTCTAAATCTTCTCTTGCTGTTTTAGAAGACATACAAGTCAAATGAACCAAATCTGTTTAAAACAAAAATATCTTGAGTTCCTGCTTAAACACATTTCACTCTATAATACTATTTTCAAGGCTCTAAACTGGGGCCAGGGGAAAGAGAGAACTGAGCAAGTCATGGCTCCTGCCTTTAAGGAATTTATAATCTAGAGATGGGGAATATGTAAAAATCATAACAACATGCTATATGTGTTAATAGCTAAAATATATGTTAACTAATAACTAAGAGCACACTAAGACCCAAGAAGAAGAGGCAGTTAGTGGTTCATTTTGTAAAACTAGAGGAGTAGAAAAGCTTGGGAAACCATTCATTCATAGAAAGAGCTTAACTTATTCTTATAACATTCCCAAAGAGGATGGATAAAGGATTGCCAAGCAAAATAACTGTAAAAAAAGATTAAAAATTGATTATTTATTTACTTAGAGAACATACTTCATATTCTTCAGATGGAAGAATCCATTTAATATAAACTTTACTGATAAGTTAATATATCTATTCATTGTAGGGTTTTCTAAGAAACATTTTCGGGGAACAGTGTTGGCTTAGTTTGAGTGATACATATATTGAAAGTCCATGAATGACACAAGTTAAAGCAGTATATAGTATTTTCAGAAATCCCAAATCATTTCCTTTTTGCATTTACATATTCATGGGGCCTGGCCTTGGAGAATGTTTGTATGAGAGAATAAATATCATGCAGAAAAAAAGGCCCTTCAGAGAAGTACTGTAGCCTAATACACTTAGAATTGCTAAAGGCCAACACACAAATATAAAGGAAAGGCAAAAAGTTCTGTGTACTGAAAGAAAGGACTAAAGGTATCCCTAAATGGGAGAAATTCTTAAGGTCCAGGAAAGGGCCTGGGGCAGGATAAAATAATAACATAAAGAATATATTAGGAATGGTATAAGTACTGAGAAATTCTTTCCCCTCAAACACCAGTAGAAAAGTATACCCAATTCCTTTTCTGGATGTCTATACTAGTAGATTTTCTTTTTTTAAAACCCAGGAAGACAGTTCAAAGCTTATCACGGAAGTCAACATCAGAAAGGGATTCTTTTCAAAAAACCCTCAGGTTGTTTTTCAGAGTCCAGAGTCTCTCATGGTTCATCTCCCCCTCCAATTGGGGTGGGAGGTTGGGGGAGCCAGGTGGTGGGTATTATGGAGGGCATGCATTGCATGGAGCACTGGGTGTGGCGCAAAAACTATGAATTCTGTTACGCTGAAAAGAAATAAAAAAAAAAAAAGAAGAAAGGGATACTCATTTTTTCTCTCAGGTTTAGTTTTTGTTCTGAAATACAAAAGAACCAGGATTTCTACTTGGAGTTTGCGTGACAATAATGAGCACATTTAAAAGTGACAGAAGTGCCCTCAAATACAACTAGTAAAAGAGAAAGAGATGGGGGTGGGGGGGAGAAAGAAAGAGAGAGAGAGAAAGAGAGAGCGAGGAAAGAGCTCATCGGGAAATGCACAAGAACAGTTCCCCAAAGCCATTGGCTGGAAAATAGGAGGGCCTGATTTTCATGAATTTTTGCAAACAGTGGGCTCAAAGACTGGACTTTGAGAGATCCACAGGCTTGGCTGGGATAGAGCCCTGAGAGCACTGCCCTATTCCTGGAAAGAAGGCAGGCAACTAACCCCAGAACAGAGTGCAATCTGAGGATCATCTGAGGCACACAGAAGAGAAACTATTTACTCTTTTTGGAGCTCATATGGGAGAGGTGGCATTCACAGAAACAACTCTCTTGGGACAAAAAAGCTAACAGGCACCATTTCCACTCCCTTCCCCCTCATCACAGGCAGAGAGACATCTGCTGAAAGCAACTACTCAGGCACTGTCTATTTAGCCTGCTTGCTCCAAATCCCAAGTACCTGCGCTCTAGAATGATTGCCCTTGTTCAAACCTGCATCTGTCCCAGTACCATGAGATCCTCCTCCAAAAGACCAGTGCAGGCCCCCACAACAGCACTTCCCTACAGTTTGGAGTTTTAAAAGCTAGCAGGCTTGGCTGGGATAGAGCCCAAAGTGCACTGCACTGCTCCAGGCAGGCAAGCAACACAGAGACAGAAAGAAAACACTAATCTGAGTAACACTTGGAAAACAAAAGAAGAAATTATTCCCTCTTCTGGGAATGCTTACCTGAGAGCAGCAGCACAGAGACCACTCTCCAGAGACAAAGGACCTGGCTGGCACCATTTCCTTCCTCCACCAAGTCCTATCCAACCTGCAGTCTGCTGGTACTACTTTTCTCCTGCAAATGTGCACAAGTCCAAGTGCAACAGGCCCCTTCTTCAGAAGACCAATAGAAATCCCCACACATCCCACATATACTGACCAGAGAGTTCATCAAGGCCTCAGTTCTAGTGGAAGGAGCACCAGGTCTCATTTAACAAGTAGGCCAGAGTATGCCTAGTTAAAACTCCCTCCACAATGGCCAAGATCCAAACAATTCCCACTGAAGGCAAGGAGAGCCTTTGCAGAGGCTTGCTTGAAGGACAGAGCAGTGAAAACACAGCAGCAGAGGGCACACGGCACACATCAGAGACACTCGCCAGGGCCTGGACACTATCTGACCTATTCGTAAAGCCATTACTCTCAAGAGAAGAAAACACAAGAGGCTTTTCTAACACATAGAAGAAGACAGAGACTTAGATAAAATGCCAAGACAGAAGAATTCATCTCAAAAGAAATAACAAGAAAAGATCATAGCCAGGGAAATAACTGAAACAGATAAACGTAAAATACCTGGATATTTTAAAGCAACGATCATGATACTTGCCAGGCTTGAGAAAAGAATAGAAGACTTCAGGGAGGCCCCTACCACAGAGATAAAGGAGTTAACAAATAAAAGAGATGAAAAATGCAATAATTGAGATTCTTTTTAAAAAATAACTGAGATTCTAAAAAGACTGGATGTAATGACAACAAGAACAGAAGAAGCAGAGGAACAAATGAGTGATACAGAAAATAGAACAATGGAAAATAATGAAGCTGAACAAAACGGAGAAAGAATTACTGATCACAAAAACAGACATGGAACTCAGTGACTCTATCAAATGTAATAACATTCATATGATAAGACAAAAAAAGAGAGAAAAGTGGGCGGAAGGTTTATTTGAGGAAGTAATAGATAAAAACTTCCCTAATTTAGGGAACAAAAACCAGACATTCAGATCCAGGAGGCACATGAAACTCCCACCAAAATCAACAAAAGCAGGCCAACACTAAGACATACTGTACTGAAATTTGCAAAATAGAGTGATAAAGAAAAAAATCCTAAAAACAGGAACATGAACAAGTCCTTGACTCACAAGGGAAGATGCAAAAGGCTAGCTGAAGATCATTCCACAGACTTGGCAAGCCAGAAGGGAGTGGCACAATATATTCAACTTGCTGAATGGGAAAAATCTGCAGTGAAGAATACTCTATCCAGCAAGGCTATCATTCAGAATAAAAGGAGAGATAAAGAGTTTCTCAGACAAACAAAAACTAAAGGAGTACCCCCAAATTATAAGAATTCATACAGCAATTCAGAAACATGCAGGATACAAAATGAGTGCATAGAAATCAGTCACATTTCTATACAATACAATGTGACTGAAGAAAAAGAAATTAAGGAATCGATTCCACTTACAGTAGCACCAAACACCGTAAGATACCTACGAATAAACCTAACCAAAGAAGTAAAGGATCTGTACTCTAGAAACTACAGAACACTTATGAAAGAAATGGAAGAAGACACAAAGAGATGGAAAAATATTCCATGATCACATATTGGAAGAATAAACACCGTTAAAATGTCTATGCTGTCCAGAGCAATCTACACATTCAATGCAATCCCTATCAAAATACCATCGACATTTTTCACAGAATTGGAACAAACCTAAAATTTGTATGGAACCAGAAAGACCCTGAATCACCAAGGGAATATTGAAAATGAAAACCAAAGCTAGGGTCATCACAATGCCTGACTTCAAGCTATATTACAAAGCTGTGATCATCAAGACAGAAGGGTATTGGCACAAAAACAGACACATAGACCAGTGGAACAGAATAGAGACCGAAGAAATGGACCCTCAACTCTATGGTCAACTAATCTTTGACAGATCAGGAAAGAATATTCAATCGAAAAAAGACAAGTCTCTTCAATAAATGGTACTGGGAAAATTGGGCAGCCACATGCAGAAGAATCAAACGACTATTTTCTTATACCACACACAAAAATAAACTCAAAATGGATGAAAGACCTCAATGTGAGACAGGAATCCATCAAAATCCTAGAGAAGAAGATAGGTAGTAATTTCTTTGACCTTGGCCACAGCAACTTCTTTCAAGATACGTCTCCAAAGGCAAGGCAAACAAAAGCAAAAATGAACTTTTGCGACTTCATCAAGATAAAACGCTTCTACACAGCAAAGGAAACAGTCAACAAAACAAAGAGGCAAACCAGGGAATGGGAGAAGATATTTGCAAATGACATTACAGTAAAGGGTTGGTGTCCAAGATCTATAAAGAACTTCTCAAACTCAACATCCAAAAAATAAGTAATCCAGCCAAAAAAATGGGCATAAGACATGAACAGAAACTTCTCCAAAGAAGACATACGAATGGCTAACAGAAAAATGAAAAAAAAATGTTTAATATCACTAGCTGTCAGGGAAGTACAAATCAAAACCACAATGAGATACAACTTTATACTAGTTACAATGGCAAAAATTAACAAGTCAAGAAACAACAAATGTTGGCAAGGATGTGGAGAAAGGAGTACCCTCTTACACTGTTGGTAGGAATGAAAAGTGGTACAGTCACTCTGGAAAACAGTATGGAACTTCCTCAAGATATTAAAAATAGAACTATCCTACAACCCCGCAACTGCACTACTAGGCATTTACCTCAAAGATACAGTTGTAGTGAAAAGAAGGGCCACATGCACCCCAATGTTCATAGTAGCAATTCCCGCAATAGCCAAACTGTGGAAGGAGCCAAGATTCCTTTCAACAGATGAATGGATAAAAAAGGTGTGGTACATATATATAATGGAATATTATTCACCCATCAGAAAGGATGAAGGCCTATCATTTGCACTGACATGGTTGGAACTGGAGGGGATTATGCTAAGTGAGGTAAGTCAAGCAGAGAAAGACAATTATCATATGGTTTCACCCATATGTGGACTATAAGGAATAGCATGGACCCATAGAGGAAGGGAGGGAAAACTGAAGGGGGACAAGTCAGAGAGGGAGATGAACCATGACAGACTATGACTATGGACTCTGGGAAACAATCTGAGGGTTTCAGAGAGGAAGGGGGTGGAGAGATGGGGTAGCTGGGTGATGGGTATTAAGGAGGGCATGTGCTGTGATGAACACTGGGTGTTATATGCAACTAATGAATCACTGAACACTATATCAAAAACTAATGATATACTATACAGTGGGTAAATCATAAAAACAAAAAAACTAAAAGAGTTTGTGACTACTAAACCAGCCCTGAAAAAAATATTAAAGGGGACTCTTTGGAGAGGAAAAAGTGACAAAGAATAAAAAGAACAGAGGAGCGCCTGGGTGGCTCAGTGGGTTAAGCCTCTGCCTTCAGCTCAGGTCATGGTCTGGGGTCCTGGGATCAAGCCCCGCATCGGGCTCTCTGCTCGGCAGGGAGCCTGCTTCCTCTTCTCTCTCTTCTTCTGCTTCCTCTTGCCTCTCTGCCTACTTGAGATCTGTGTCTGTCAAATAAATAAATAAAATCTTAAAAAAGAAAGGAACAGAGAAAACTCCAGAAAATGACAAAACAAGTAATAAAATGGCAGTAATAAAATCCATATCTATCAATAATTACTCTGAACGTAAATGGACTAAACATTCCAATCAAAAGACATAGTATATAAGAACGGATAAAAAAAATACCCATCTATATGCTGCCTAATAGAGACTCATTTCAGACCTAGACAACTGCAGATTGAAAGTGAGGGGATGGAGAAACATTTCTCATACGAATGGAAGTCAAAAGAAAAGGTGGAGTAAGAATACTTATATCAGACAAATGAGATTTTAAACCAAAGGCCTTAACAAGAGATGAAGAACGGCACTATATCATAATAAAAGGGTCTATCCAAGAAGATCAAACAATTATATTTATGCCCCCAACATGGGAGCACACAAATATGTAGAACAATTAATAACAAACTAACATACAGTAATTGATAATAATACAATAATAGTGGGGGACTTACACACACCACTCACAGCAATGGACAGATCATCTAAACACAAAATCAACAAGGAAACAATGGCTTTGAATGACACATTGGACCAGATGGACTTAACAGATATATTCACAACATCCAACCTAAAGCAGGAGAATACATATTCTTTTCATGTGCACAGGGAACATTCTTCAGAATAGATCACATACTACATTAAAAAATCAAGTCTCGGGGTGCCTGGGTGGCTCAGTGGGTTAAAGCCTCTGCCTTTGGCTCGGGTCATGATCCCAGGCTGCTGGGATGGAGCCCCACATCAGGCTCTCTGCTTGGCAGGGGGCCTGCTTCCCCTTCTCTCTCTGCCTGCCTCTCTGCCTACTTGTGATTTCTGTCTGTCAAATAAATAAAATATTAAAAACAAATCAAGCCTCAAAAAGTACAAAAAGACAAAAAGTCATACCATGAATATTTTCTGATCAAAATGCTATGAAAACTGAAAACCACATGAAAAATTTGAAAAGACCACAAATACATGGATTTTAAACAACATACTACTAACAAATGGGTCAACGAAGAAATCAAAGAAGAGTAAAACATGGAAACAATGAAAATGAAAACACAATGGTTCAAAACCTTTGGGATGCAGTAACTGTGGTCATAAGAGGGAAGTATACAGCAATACAGGCTTACCTCAAGAAACAAGAAAAGTCTCCAATATACAACCTAACCTTAAACCTAAAGCAGCTAGAATAAGAACAATGAATGAAGCTATAAGCTAGCCGAAGAAAGGAAATAATAAAGATTAGAGTAGAAATAAATGATACAGAAATTAAAATAACCAGTAGAACAGATTAATGGAACCAGGAGCTGGTTCTTTGAAAGAATTAATGAAACTGATAAAGCCCAACCAGACTTATCAAAAAGAAAAGAGAAAAGAACCAAATAAATGACAAATGAGAGAGGAGAAATCACAACTGATACCATAGAAATATAATTATAAGAAAATACTATGAAAAAGTATATGCCAACGAATTGTACAATCTGGAAGAAATCGGTAAACTCCTAGAAACAAACTATAAAAATTGAAACAGGAAGAAATATAAAATTTAAACAGACCATAACCAGCAAAAAAGTTCGATCAGTAATCAAAAATCTCCCAACAAATGAAACTGCAGGTCCAGATGGCTTCCCAGGGGAATTCTAATAAACATTTAAAGAAGGGTTAACACCTGGAGGAGAGAAAAGATGGCAGAAAACTAGGAGGAGGCACCGTTTCAAGCTGTACCCTAAAGTGAGCTGATTACCTACCAAAGAACGCTAATCACCCATGAAATCAGCCCGAGATTAGAATTATACATGTCTGGATCTCTATGGGGGCAGAAGATGCCAGTAGGCAGGTAAAGCGGAGTGGGAACGTTGGACTGATATCGGAAGATTAAAGAAAGGGGGAGGGAGCCACCAGAAACGACCCATTGGAAAGTAATATCCCAACACAAGAGTGCGCTGTGACTGGGAATCAGCATTAACTTGGAGTCTGGTTGAAAGCACTCAAAAAGAGCAAAGGATCGTGGGGGGAAATTGTGGGAATTGGGGCAGTTAGGGACAGGGGCTTAATTCCCTGGAACCAGGACAGCCACCCTTGCCTCTGAGCCAGAGAAAGTGCGGCGAAGAAACCAGGTCTTGGTCCGGGAGCCGTGAGCACCCCTGAGAGCGCATGGGGTGTGGCTCCCATGAGGGGCTGGAAGCCTCGCCAGCCACTCGCCAGCCAGCAGAAACACAGCCTTTTTGCACTCCCCACACGCGCTGCACTGCACCATGCTACCAGTCTGAGTCACACACCATACTCTCCCCTGAGAGAAGTACCTGCAGGCACCAGTCTGGCGCTCTCTGTCCCAGAAAGTCTGAGTACTCCCAGCCCGGGCCAGCGGGAAAATCTCAGTGTGCAAACACTGCTTGGAACCTCTCTGGTGGTCTGGAGATCCAGACAGCCGCTGCTGTCGTGGTTTTGGGTACAAGCAGGAGTTCCTGCATCCCCAAGGACCGTAACTGGGAATGGGCTCTGCCAGCGGCCAAGGGGGAATGTATATGCTCTGGAGAACCCAGAGGGGAACAGACTGAGGCTTCTCTGAAAAGGAGGTCTGGGTGCAGTTTGCTTTCCTCTAAACCTCTAAAAACCATCAAAAGTTGTCAAGGCGAGAGAAAACAAATGAACAAACAAAAACCTCCAGAGAACAAAAGCCTGAAAAACCAGTTTCCTCAGAGCCCACCCCCTTGAGGAGGGCGGGAGGACTTAACTCAGGAAACACTGCCTGAAAACCCACGGGGCAGGCCCCTCCCCAAGAAAGCCAACCAGGAAAAAAAAAGGCAAGAGAACAACCACCACTACTTCACAGATACAACTAATTTTTAATTCGTTCCCACTATTCTGGTTCATTTTTTATAGATAATTTTTTAACCTATTTACCATCAAAGGGAGATGTCCAGTACATCAAATTCCATAATAACCTTTTAACCTGAACTTTTTGATACATATACCCGTGTTTTTCTTTTGCTTTTCTATTTTTAAATTTTTTAAAATTTTATTTTGGTTTAGTTTATTCTTTTCTTTATTTTTATTTTTTAATATTCATATAGAGTTAAACTTCAAGGTAGTCCCCTTTCCCCAATCAATGCTACTACTATAGGTAAACCAATTTTTAATCCCCTTTATCTTAGGAAAGTTGAGTCCCTTAACAAAGATATCAAGATACATACAAGAAGAATCAAAATAACCTTCCTCCCCCACACTGAGAATTTATAACCACTCTCCCATCTTTTTCTTCCACCAGTGTTTCTGTGTATTTGTGTTTGTCCTGGTAGTATATATCTTATACTTGGGGTTCTTTTTGACGAGGTTCTTTTTTTGTCTTGCTTTTATACATCATATATATATATATATTTTTTTTTCCCATTGTCATCTACTTTTGTCAGTCTTTTTGTTTGTCTGTTTATGTTTGTATACCTCATAAATCTTACCTTGGAGCCCATTTGGGCTGGGGCTTCTCTTATTTTATCTTTCTTTCTTTTTCCTGTCTCTCTCTCCCTCTCTCTTTTTTTGTCTTTTTTCTCTCTTTCTTTTTTCTTTCATTTTGGAGGGGACTCTTGACTGCTCAGAAGCGTTCCAGGGTGCACCTCGACTGCACCACATTCGATACATCCAGCTACATCCGTTCAGCCATCTCTCACCAAAATGAATAGGAGGAGGAATGCCCAACAGAAGAAAAATTCAGAGGCTGGGCCTTCTGCAACAGAGCTAATGGCTATCGACATAAACAATATGTCGGAAAGGGAATTCAGGCTAACAATTTTCCAGGCAATAGCTCAGTTGGAGAAAGCCATGGATGACAAAATGTAATTGATTAGGACAAAACTGAAAGCCAAGGGATGATGTTCATAATGTTAGGGCAGAACTGAAAGCCACCAGGGATGATGTTCATAATGTTTTCAATGAGTTCAAATCTAATTTAAATTCTCTAAAAGCTAGAGTAACTGAGACAGAAGATAGAATTAGTGACCTGGAGGACAAACAGAGAGAAAGGACCAGGAGGAAACCTGGAACAAACAGCTTAGAAACCATGAAAAGAGAATTAGGAAAATAAATGATGCCATGAAACGTTCCAGTGTCAGAATTATTGGAATCCCTGAAGGGGAGGAGAAAGAAAGAAGTCTAAAAGATATAGTGGAACAAATTCTCCATGAAAATTTTCCCAATCTCGTGAATGGAACCAGCATTCATGTACTAGAGGCAGAACGGTCTCCCCCTAAGACTATAGATTCTAAAAAAAAAAAAAAAAA
>PISX010006034.1:0-52914 GCA_004024625.1 Mellivora capensis | reverse complement strand
GAACATGCAGCCAAGAATACTTTATCCAGCAAGACTGACATTCAAAATGGATGGAGAGATAAAGAGTTTCCAAGACAGGCAAGGCTTCAAAGAGTATGCGACTACCAAGCCGAAACTGCAGGAAATATTAAGGGGGGTTCTATAAAAGAGGAAAAATCCTAAGAATATCATTGAACATAAATATGGAGACAATCTACAGAAAGAAAGACTTCAAAGGTAACAGGATGTCAATAAAAACGTATCTATCAATAATCACTCTCAATGTGAATGGCCTAAATGCACCCATAAAACGACACAGGGTTGCAGATTGGATAAAACGACAGGACCCATCCATATGTTGTCTACAAGAGACATATTTCGAACCTAAGGATACACCCAGACTGAAAGTGAAGGGATGGAGAAGCATCTTTCATGCAAATGGGCCTCAAAAGAAGGCCGGGGTAGCGATTCTCATATCAGATAAATTAGATTTTAAACTAAAGACTGTAGTCAGAGATACAGAAGGAGACTACGTAATTCTTTTTTTTTTAAATTTTTTAAAATTTCTTTTCAGCATAACAGTATTCATTGTTTTTGCACCACACCCAGTGCTCCATGTGATACATGCCCTCCTTAATACCCACCACCTGGCTCCCCTAACCTCCCACCCCCCACCCCTTCAAAACCCCTCAGGTTGTTTTTCAGAGTCCATAGTCTCTCATGGTTCACCTCCCCTTCCAATTTCCCTCAAATCCCTTCTCGTCTCCATCGCCCCATGTCCTCCATGTTATTTGTTATGCTCCACAATTAAGTGAAACCATATGATAACTGACTCTCTACTTGACTTATTTCACTGAGCATAATCTCTTCAAGTCCCGTCAATGTTGCTACAAAAGTTGGGCATTCATCCTTCCTGAGGGAGGCATAATACTCCATAGTGGACACTACATAATTCTTAAATGGACTATCCACCAAAATGATCTAACAATTGTAAATATCTATGCCCTCAATATGGGAGCAGCCAATTACATAAGAAAACTATTAATCAACATAAAGAGTCATATTGAGGGACGCCTGGGTGGCTGGCTCAGTTGGTTAAGCGGCTGCCTTCGGCTCAGGTCATGATCCCAGCATCATGGGATCGATTCCCACATCGGGCTCCTTGCTCGTAGGGAGCCTGCTTCTCCCTCTGCCTCTGCCTGCCACTCTGTCTGCCTGTGCTCGCTCTCTCTCCCTCTCTGACAAATAAATAAATTTTAAAAAAATTAAAAAAAAGAGTCATATTGATATGAATACATTAACAGTAGGAGATCTTAACACGCCTCTCTCAGTAACAGACAGATCATCCAAGCAGAAAATCAATAAAGAAACAAGAGCATTGAATGACGCATTGGACCAGATGGACCTCATAGATATATACAGAACATTCCACCCTAAAACAACAGAATACTCATTCTTCTCAAGTGCACATGGAACCTTCTCCAGAATAGACCACATACTGGGTCACAAATCAGGGCTCAACCAATACCAGAAGACTGAGATTATTCCCTGCATATTCTCAGATCACAATGCTTTGAAACAGGAACTCAATCACAAGGAAAAGTTTGGAAGGGACTCAAACACCTGGAAACTAAAGACCACCTTGCATAAGAATGCTTGGATCAACCAGGAGATCAAAGAAGAACTTAAACAATTCATGGAAACCAATGAGAATGAAGACACTTTGGTCCAAAACCTATGGGATACAGCAAAGGTGGTCCTAAGGGGGAAATACATAGCCATCCAAGTCTCCCTCAAAAAAAATTGAAAAATCCAGAACATACCACCTGTCTCTACACCCTAAAGAACTGGAGAATCAACAACAAATAAAACTAACTCCACACACAAGAAGGGAAAAAATCAAGATTAGAGCACAGATCAATGAGGTAGAAAGTAGAGATACAGTAGAACGTATCAATTAAACTAGAAGCTGGTTTCCTGAAAGAATCAATAAGATCGGTAACCATTGGCCACACTAATCCAAAAGAAAAGAGAGAAAGCTCAAATTAATAAAATTATGAAAGAAAAGGGAGAGATCACAACTAACACCAAGGAAGTAGAAAAAATCATCAGAAGTTATTATCAACAGTTATATGCCAATAAGTTAAGCAACCTAGATGAAATGGATGCATTCCTGGAAAACTATAAACTCCCAAAACTGAACCAGGGAGAAATTGACAGCCTGAATAGACCGATATCTAGTAATGAGATTGAAGCAGTGATCAAAAACCTCCCAAAAAACAAGAGTCCAGGACCTGATGGATTCCCTGGGAATTGTACCAGAATTTCAAGGAAGAAATAACACCTATTCTCCTGAAGCTGTTTCAAAAAACTGAAGCAGAAGGAAAACTTCCAGACTCTTTTTAGGAAGCCAGCATTACCCTGATCCCCAAACCAGGCAAAGACCCCACCAAAAAGGAGAATTTCAGACCAATATCACTGATGAATATGGATGCTAAGATTCTCAACAAGATCCTAGCAAGCAGGATCCAACAACACATTAAAAAGATTATCCACCATGACCAGGTGGGATTCATCCCTGGGTTACAAGGATGGTTCCACATTTGCAAATCAATCAGTGTAATAGAACAAATCAATAAGAGAAGAGAGAAGAACCACATGGTCCTCTCAATTGATGCAGGAAAAGCATTTGACAAAATCCAGCATCCATTCCTGATTAAAACGCTTCAAGGATAGAGGGAACATTCCTGAACTTCATAAAATCTATCTATGAAAGACCCACAGCAAATATCATCCTCAATGGGAAAAAGCTCACAGCCTTCCCGTTGAGATCAGGAACACGACAAGGATGCCCACTCTCACCACTCTTGCTCAACATAGTATTAGAAGTCCTAGCAAGAGCAGTCAGACAAGAAAGAGACATAAAAGGTATCCAAATTGGCAATGAAGAAGTCAAACTCTCTCTCTTCGCAGATGACATGATACTTTATATGGAAAACCCCAAAGAGTCCACCCCCAAACTAGTAGAACTCTTACAGCAATTCAGTAACGTGGCAGGATACAAAGTCAATGTACAGAAATCAGTGGCTTTCTTATACGCTAACAATGAAAATATAGAAAGGGAAATTAGAGAATTGATTCCATTTACTATAGAACCAAGAACCATAAGATACCTGGGAAGAAACCTAACCAAAGAGGTAAAGGATCTGTACTCGAGGAACTATAGAACACTTATGAAAGAAATCGAAGAAGAAACAAAAAGATGGAAGACCATTCCATGCTCTTGGATTGGAAGAATAAACATCGTTAAAATGTCTATACTGCCTAGAGCAATCTATACTTTTAATGGGATTATGATCAAAATTCCACCAGTATTTTTCAAAGAGCTGGAGCAAAAAAATTCTCAAATTAGTATGGAATCAGAAGAGATCCTGAATTGCTAAGGAAATGTTGAAAAAGAAAAACAAAACTGGGGGCATCACGTTACCTGATTTAAAGCTTTACTCCAAAGCTGTGATCACCAAGACAGCATGGTACTGGCATAAAAACAGACACATAGACCAGTGGAACAGAGTAGAGAGCCCAGATATGGACCCTCAACTCTGTGGTCAAATAATCTTCAACAAATCATGAAAAAATATACAGTGGAAAAAAGACAGTCTCTTCAGTAAATGGTGCTGGGAAAATTGGACAGCTATATGTAGAAGAATGAAACTCGACCATTCTCTTACACCGTACACAAAGATAAACTCGAAATGGATAAAAGACTTCCATGTGAGACAGGAATCCATCAGAATCCTAGAGGAGAACATAGGAAGTAACCTCTTTGATATCAGCCACAGCAACTTCTTTCAAGATATGTCTCCAAAGGCAAAGGAAACAAAAGCAAAAATGAACTTTTGGGGATATTTGCAAATGACATATCTGATGAAGGGCTAGTACCTAAAATCTACGAAGAACTTTCAAACTCAACACCCAAAAATACAAATAATCTAGTTAAGAAAAGCGCAGAAGACATGAATAGATATTTTTCCAAACAAGACATAAAATGGCTAATGGATACATGAAAGGATGCTCAGTATCACTCATCATCAGGGCAATACAAATCAAAACCAGGATGAGATACCACCTTCTGACCACAAGAATGGTCAGAATTAACAACAGAGGAATTAAGAGATGTTGGCAAGGATGGCAAGGATGCAGAGAAAGGGGAAGTCTTATATTGTTGGTGGGAATACAAATGGTGCAGCTACTCTGTAAAACAGCATGGAGGTTCCTCAAAAGTTAAAAATAGAAACACCCTAATGACCCAGCAATTGTACTACTAGATATTTGCCCAAAGGATACAAAAATACTGATTTAAAGGAGGACATGCACCCAATGTTTATAGCAACATTATCAACAATAGCCGAACTATGGGAAGAGCACAAATGTCCATCCATCAATGAATGGATAAAGAAGATGGTGTGTGTGTAATATTACTCACCCAATCAAGAAGAATAAAATGAATTAAATTTACCATTTGCAATGTCATTAATGGAGCTAGATTGTATTATTATAGAGAAAAGTCAGAGAAACAAATAGCATATATTTCACTCACGAATTAAAGAAACAAAACATATGAACATAGGAGCAGAGAGCAAAAAAATAAAAGAGGGAGAGGCAAACTCTAAGACTTAACTCTAGAGAACAAATGGAAGGTTGATGGAGGGGAGGTGGGCAGGTGATGGGCTAAATGGGTGATGGGTATTAAGGAGTGCCCCTGCTGTGATGAGCACAAGGTAGTATTTTTAAGTGATGAATCACTAAATTCTACTCTTGACACTAATGTTACATTATACCTTATGTAACTATAATTTATATAAAAACTTGAAACATAAAAAAGGAAAAAATACATAAGTTTTATTAATATATACTATGTATTACATATTTAGTTATATATTAGTAATTGGAAATATGCTACTAATATTTTTAGTAATAACATGTATTAATAATAATAAATATATTAGCATATGTTATTATACATATTATATATAACTATATAATACATGTTTTATCTGTTTACATATAATGAAATATTATGCAGCCATAAAATGGATGAGACTTTGCTATTTGCAACAACATGGATGGACCTATACAATGTTATTCTAATAATAAAATAAATCAGACTGAGAAAGACAAATACCGTATAATTTCACTCTTATCTGGAGTCTAATTAAAAAAAATCAAACAAGCAAAAAAACAGAATCAGACTTATAAATACAGAGATAAAACTGATGGTTGTCAGTGGGAAGGGCAGTGATGTGACAGACAAAATGGATGAAGGGGAGTGGGATATACAGGATTCCAGTGATGGAATAAACAAGTCATAGGAATAAAATAGCATTATGAATATGGTCAATGATACTGTATAGCATTATATGGGAAGAGATGGTAGCTACAATTGAGGGGAGCATAGCATAATGTACAGGGAAGCTGAATTGCTTTAGTGTACACCTGAAACTAATGTAACATTGTGTTTCACCTACATTCAAAATTTAAGTGAAGACATTTTTTCAGTTTTATAAGTGCCATACACTGTTCACATGAATCTGACCCTTACAACAGTCCTGAGTTATAGCTACTATCATTATGGGGAAGCTGAGGCACAGAAAGATTAAGCAGCTTGCCCAAGGTCATTCAGCTATTATGTCAGAGTTAGGATTTGAACCTAGCCTATGTTCTCGACTATCATATAATAGTGTATTGTTAGAACTCATCTTCCTGGTTAACTGTTTAGCTGACTCGGAAGTAGCTTTCATATATACTATTTCTATACCATATGAAAGTATGCTTCAGTTGTACACCTACAGTTTTAAAAATTCAAAATCAAGTCAAAGATAAGGCAAAATGGCATCCATGAAAAGTCATTAAATTAAAGAGACTAAATGGTGAAAGTAAACAATGTATTTTAATGTTTTAAGCACATTTTCGGTCATATACTTAAAACTACAATGTATTTGCATAGCAGAGGATAAAGAATAACAAGTCTAAAATATGTGATCTGTAAAAAGAAAAATTAAGGGCACCTGGGTGGCTCAGTGGGTTAAAGCCTCTGCCTGCGGCTACAGGTCGTGATCCCGGGTTCCTGGGATCAAGCTCCTCATCAGGCTCCCCTGCTTAGCAGGAAGTCTCCTTCTCCCTCTCCCACTCCCCCTGCTTGTGTTCCCTCTCTTGCTGTCTCTCTCTCTCTCTCTCCCCCCACCACATATTTTTTAAAAAAGAACTTAGACCAAAAAAAAAAAAGTTTTCTAGGGGAGGAGTATTTTATTAGCAACATTGCTTAGAACTTCCAGTACATGGTAATAATAAAAAGAATGATTTTTCTTGTTTTATTAATGATTTTAAATTCCCCATAGATAATACATATCCTTATTGTCTGCACTCAGACCTGACTATTCTGATTCCTGCCCATAGTGCCTCACCGCCTGTTATTATTCTAGGCAGTGGATATGAAACCATAAACAAAGCAGACATGAAGAAAAACCCCTGCTCTGTAGAAGCCTGCTTCCCTTCCTTTTTCTCTGCCGGCCTCTCTGCCTACTTGTCATCTCTGTCTGTCAAATAAATAAATAAAATCTTAAAAAAAAAAGAAAGATTAAAATTGCTTAACAATTGATCACTTGCTTTCTTAATGACTAAAGATTAAACCAATTTTAGTATTATGCTTGAATACATGATTTTTATATTTTCTACTTTGAATAAGAAATTTGTATTTATTTGGTATATTTTTGTCAAATAAATTTGTTTTTATGCATTAAAATTCTGATTAATCATGTAAAAAAGTGTTGAAAAACTGAAAATACTGTGAGAATTATATATTGCTCTTATTACACAATGCCTACAATCTTCTAACAGGATATTCTCTTTAACAAAGACTACAAAATGAATTTTATGTATTATACTTTACTGAATGCAACACAGTAACTGAATAGTATTTAATCTAAAGTACCATAGTATCTGTCAACCCTGAATTACACTAAAGAAGCTACAAAATTCTACCTTGTTCATAATGGAAAGAAAGAAGTTGGTGCTGATTCAAGAATGGATGAAATTTGATCAGCTGATACTGAAAAGAGATAAACTGAGTATGAGAATTAGTAAAGAAGTGAGAATATTCTCAGAAAGAGTGACATAAAACCTTCATTAGCTAAAAAAGAGTACCTGAGCAAGTTTAAATTCGTTTATCTTCCCATATTTATTTAACTGGGACAAATAACTTTGAAATCAATAACATCCTTAAAAGAAAAATAAATCTTTACTTATAGATTACTATGGCAAACAGAGTATATTAGATTTAGAGATTAATTAAACCCAGTATTTAAAAGTAAAAAAGACAAATTTTATTAGAGAATTACCATCTTTTCTCTAAAGCCATAATTTTGTAGCATGTCTTACAAACACACTAATTTGCTCATGAGTATCTTTAAAACGCATTTCTTTGTTAAAAAAACTAAACAATAAATTATGAGATTTCAAATCATTTACTTTCTATAAGTATCATTTTATTACATTGGAGGAATGAGTATGACCCACAAAGTCTCACTGGTATGTACTTTGTTTGATTTACTCAGGTGTAACTGTATTAGTTATAGCACTTACCAACATTTTTCTTCAAATGATTCTTCCAATAGGAAGAGCAATGAGTTTAGTTCATAATTACGGCATTATAGTCTCAAATTTTGAGGAAAGTAAATGCGCTTGGTTCCACTCAGTTAGACACACTAATTATATGCCTGTCATTTATATAATGAGACCAAAGTCTAGATGTCTTTGTCTACTTAACTGTTTTAAGGTACAATTGATAACAATGAAATCTGCTTAATAATTCAATAACAAATTTATATAGTATTTAGAATTTACTCTTTCTAAATACTACTTTATTTTTTTGATTACTAAACAATCAACACATAGATGATCATTAACAGCTCAACAATATTAGTATAAATATGAGACATCTACACTGTAGCTAAGCTAACCCAGATATATAAAAACAAGAGCATTCAGACAGAATAGTAAAAAGCGTTCTCTCAGGAACCCTAATTGAGACTTAATTTTCCTGAAGATACTTTTTTAAAAGTATGAATGGTGTCAAATTCCATACAATCCTCCCTTAAAAAGGTGGAATTCTTATACCATTAGAAAGTATTCACCATTTTCAATTTTTGGTGTTTGACCTGGGAAATAATGAAATTTTTTTGTGAAGAAACAATTCTGGAAATTTTAAAAACCTATTCTTTTGTGTTCAAGATAAATTTTATTCAAAAGTTTCAGGAAAAAAGACAAAATTCTTAAAAGAGATTTACAAGTAAAAGTTGTGTGAAGGAAGAGGATTATTATTTAACACTCTAAGCTAAGAAACTAGCTTATAACCAGAGAGCTTTGGAAGAGGAAAATAAATGACCCCAGAAAAGGCTTGGATACTTAACCATAAGAGGCTCTTAATCTTACAAAACAGAATGAGGGTTGTTGGTGGGGGTGTGTGTGGAGAGGGTGGTTGGGTTATGTACACTGGGGGATGGTATGTGGTATGGTGAGTGCTGTGAAGTGTGTAAGCCTGATGATTCACAGACCTATACCCTGGGGGCAAATAATACATTATATGTCAATAAAAATAATTTTAAAAACACATGGCATATATTCTTTTTTTCTCTGACTTGAAAATATTTAAAAAATTAATAGAAAGGGAATGGGTGGTTTAAAGCCTTCTGTGATATTAGATTAGTTTTGTTTCAGAAGACAGACAAGCTAACTACCAAGAGCAGACCAACTTGTCACCAGTTCTGACACCACGACTCTCAATTAGGGCAGAAGCAGGAAAATATGCCATTAAGGACTTTTAATGTCCAAGTTATAAATTACTCCTGAAAGTCTATGAACAGGCTCAAAACATAAGTCAAGAGGGGAGAAAAAAGAAGCCAAACTTTTAAGAAAGTGAAAACAAACAAATAAACATGAACTTCCTTTTTTTCTTTTCCTGGAACAGGACTAAGTATAAATAATAAATTCAAGCTTTTCTCTTTCAGTTAACCTTCCTGGTGTAAGCCTCAATATTGAGACTAAAAAAAACGAAGCAGGTGTATTTGTCTATATTGCTGGCTTTGCATTTATAAATTAAGACACTTTAAAGATTAGCAAAATAATTTTATCACACAAAAAAGTGAGAAAGCTGAAGTTGGAGAGAGCTTTTTTTTTAAGATTTTATTTATTTATTTGACAGAGAGAGTGATCACAAGCAGGCAGAGAGGCAGGCGGAGAGAGGGGGAAGCAGGCTCCCTGCCTAGCAGGGAGCCTGATGTGGGGCTCGATCCCAGGACCCCAAGATCATGACCTGAGCCAAAGGCAGAGGCTTAACCCACTGAGCCACCCAGGTGCCCTGGAGAAAGCTTTAAAGAAAAACCCAGTTTGCTTAAAATGTCATATATTTTATCAAACATGCATACAGGGCAGCTGTTTTTCTACATACATGCAAAATATGAACCATTAAGGGTGTTCAATTTGTATGAGATCTTTTCTATACTCTTCAGACTAAACCCCCCATTTTATCCACTGTAACAGTATTCTTCCTAAATTTCCTAAATTCCCTAAATAAAAACTCAAGTTGGAAATTGAATCTCATAACATTAAATACAAGAACTGAAAATTAAATAAAAAACTTGTCAACTTTTTTCAATATCATGACACCTTAAGATACAGTGATTTAAACTTTTTATTTTTCATTTACTAGTGGACAAAATGTTTCTGAGAAACTGTTTTTTTTTAAGTTAGAAAATGTAACTGTAGAAACAAAACTGGATGTAGGGCTTTATTATTTACTCAGTAGTGCTCAGCATAATGTACATATGTAAATTCTAGGAAGAGAAACGGTAAGCCATGATTCAGTTCTTCCTATTGGACAAGAAATGTTAAAGTTATTCATGGTATAATTATCCCCAAGGAGCAGTAGAGTACAGAGTTAAGATGGTGGAGAAGTAGGGGACCGTAATTTCATCTGATCCCTGGAATTCAGATAGTTACCAAATCATTCTGAACACCTGCAAAATTAACCAGAAATCTGAGAAAAAATAATTGCTGCAATTCTATGAATAGAAAAGTGACCACTTTTTGCAAGGTAGGAGGTGTGGAGACAGGAATCCAAGATATGGGAAGATAAAGCCTCTATAAGCCGGCTACGGGAAAGTGTTATAAGCAGTGGAGCACAAAACTGCAACTTAGAGAAGACAGTTCTCTAAGAACTGGAAAGGTGCTCAGGTGGTGAAGTGGGGCAGAATCCCATGTGGGACAGTGTGGTCTTAGGATCCCAGTGTCACGAAAAAAATAATAACACAGGGGTGTCTGAGGGTGGGAGAGTTCCCATGCATTCAAGCAGGGAAGCGGGCTGCAAACAGTGAGTCTAGGCGCCAGCTTTCTGCTCTGAGTTGCCATAAATTAGGAACAGCTACACGGTCCAGTGACTGGTCTCTGAGCAGGAGTCCAACAAAAGGCAGAAGCCCTAAGAAACCACCCCTCCCTAGCCTGGATAGAACACCATGGGTCCGCTGCAGGAGTCTGTAAAGTTTGGATACTGGAAATGGGTTCAGAGGCCGGAGATAAAAACACTAGTTCACGGGCTGACTGTACACAGAGTTCAGAAGGAAACCAGGGAGAAAAGAGTGATTGACTGCTTTTCTATGAGGGCTCACTGAAGAGTAGGGGGGGCACACACTTTCAGCTCTGGGGCTAGAGATTGGGGTGCCACCATTTTCATCCACCCCCATTGGTGATGAAAGCCTCCAGGGAGCAAAAACAGCAACACACAGTGCAATCCAGAGCCACTTACACTGAGCACGGGCCCCTGGCAAGGGGAGTACAGTTCCAACAGAAAAAAGACACCTGAGAATCAGTGCAACAGGACCCTCGCCCAGAAGACCAGCAGGAACATTCAGCTAATACCAAGTTTATTGATCATAGAGAACTTAGGGAAAACAGTTTATAGCATTCCTGGTTTTTTTCTTATTATTCTTTAGGCTTTCAGTTTTACATTTTTTTCCACTTTCAGATAGTTTAACAATTCTTTTTTTTTTTAAAGCTTTTATTTATTTATTTGACAGAGGGAGACAGAGATCACAAGTAGGCAGAGAGGCAGGCAGGAAGAGAGAGAGAAGCAGGCTCCCCACTGAGCAGAGAGCCTGATGCGGGGCTCGATCCCAGGATCCCGAGACCATGACCTGAGTCAAAGGCAGAGGCTTATTAACCCACTGAGCCACCCAGGCGCCCTAGTTTAACAATTCTTATTTAAAGTTTTTTTAATTTATGGGACACCTGGGTGGCTCAGTCAGTTAAAGGTCTGCCTTTGGCTCAGGTATTGATCCCAGGGTCCTGGGATTAAGTCCCACATAAGGCTCCCTGCTCAGCAGGGAGCCTTCTTCTCCCTCTGCCTGCTGCTCCACCTCGCTATCAAATAAATAAATAAAATCTTTAAAAAATAAAGTTTTTTAATTTTTATTTTCACATTTATGTTTTATATATACACACACATATATATATATATATATGTTCCACTTTTGGCTTACTCTCTTTTCTTCAATTTTATTTTTGTAAAGTCAATTAAAAACAGAATTAAAGAAACATATTGATAATAATAACAATAATAGCAGGGGACTTTAACACCTCACTCACAGCAATGGAAAGATTATCTAAGCAGAATATCAACAAGGAAATAACGACTCTGAATGACACAGTGGACCAGATGGACATCACAGATACATTCAGAGCATTCCATCCTAAAGCAAAAGAATACACATTCTTCTTGAGTGTGCATGGAACATTCTCCAGAATAGATCACATAGTGGGGTCACAAATCAGGCAGGTCCAAACCAATACCAAGAGACTGGGATTAGTCCCTACATATTTTCAGACCACAATGCTTTAAAACTTGTATTCAGTCACAAGTTAAAATTTGCAAGGAACACAAATACACGGAGGTTAAAGAACATCCCACTGAAGAATGAATGGATCAACTAGGAAATTAAAGAAGAACTTAAGAAGTTCATGGAAATAAATAAAAATGAAAACACAACCATTCAGAACCCATGGGATGCAGCAAAGGTGGTCCTAAAGGGAAGTATATAGCAATACAGGCCATTCTCAAAAAACAAGAAAAGTCTCAAATACACAACCTAAGCTTACACCCAAAGGAGCTGGAGAAAGAACAGCAAGCAAAGCCTAAATATAGCAGGAGAAAATAAATAATAAAGATTAGAACAGAGATCAGTAGAAATCAAAATAATAGCAGAACAGAGCAACAAAACTAGGAGCTGGTTCTCTGAAAGAATTAACAAGATCGATAAACCCTCTGACAGATTATCAAAAAGAAAAAACAACTGAAAGAGGAGAGATCATAACCGACACTGAAGAAATACAATTATAAGAACATATTATGAGCAACTATATGCCAACAAATTAGGCAACCTAGAACAAACGGATGCATTCATAGAAACATATAAACTACCAAAACTGAACCAGTGAGAAAAAGAAAACCAGAACAGAGCCATAACTGCAAAGAAATGAGTAAGTAATCAAAAATCTCCCAACAAATGAGACCAGGACCAGATGGTCTTCCAGAGAAATTCTACCAAACGTTTAAAGAAAAATTAATGTCTATTCTTCTGAAGCTATTTCAAAAAAATAGAAATGGAAAGAAAAGTTCCAAACTCTTTGTAAGAGGCAAGCATTACCTTGATCTCCAAACCAAAGAACCCACCAAAAAGGAGAATTACAGACCCATATCCCAGATGAACACAGATGCAAAAATTCTCAACAAGATATTAGCTAATAGGATCCAACAGTGCATTAAAAGGATTATTGGGGCACCTGGGTGGCTCAGTGAATTAAGCATCTCCCTTTGTCTCAGGTAGTGATCTCAGGCTTGTGGAATCAAGCCCCACATCAAGCCCCTGTTCAGTGGAGAGTCTGCTTCTCTCTCTCCCTCTGCCCCTTCCCCCTGGCTTGTGCTCTCCCTCTCTCTCAAATAAATAAATGAAATCTTAAAAAAAAAGGATTATTCACTATGATCAAGTGGAATTTATTCCTGGGCTGCAAGGGTGGTTCAACAACTGCAAATCAATGTCATACACCACATTAATGAAAGGATAAGAACCATATGATCCCCTCAATAGATGCAGAAGAAGCATTTTCAAAATACAGCATCCTTTCTTGATTAAAACTCTCCTCAGTGTAGGGGTAGAGGGAATATACCTCAATACCATAAAAGCCATACATGAAAAGCCCACAGCAACGGGCACCTGGGTGGCTCAGTTGTTAAGCATCTGCCTTCAGCTCAGGTCATGATCCCAGGATCCTGGGATCAAGCCCCACATCAGGCTCCCTGCTCGGCAAGAAGCGTGCTTCTCCATCTCCCACGCCCCTGCTTGTGTTCCCTCTCTCACTGTGTCTCTGTTAAATAAATGAATAAAATCTTAAAAAAACCCACAGCAAATATCATCCTCAGTGGGGTAAAACAGAGCTTATCCCCTAAGGTTAGGGACATGACAGGGATGCCCAGTCTCACCACTGTTGTTCAACATAGTACTAGAAGTTCTAGCCTCAGCAATCAGACAAAAAGAAATAAAAGGCATCCAAATTGGCAGGGAAGAAATCAAACTTTTACTCTTCTTAACAGGTGACATGATACTCTATATGGAAAACAAAACACTTCACCCAAAAATTGCTAGAACTCATACAGGAATTCAGCAAAGTGACATGATATAAAATCAACACGCAGAAGTCAGTTGCATTTCTATACACTAACAATGAGACAGAAGAGAGAAATTAAGGAATCAGTTCCATTTATAATTGCAAAAAAACCCATAAGATACCTATGAATAAGCCTAATCAAAGAGGTAAAGGATCTATACTCTGAAAATTATTGAACACTTATGAAAGAAGTTGAAGATAATACAACAAAATGGAAAAACATTTCATGATCATAAACTGGAAGAACAAATATTGCTAAAATATCTATGTGACCCAAAGCAATCTACATATTCAATGCAATCCCCATCAAGATGCTGTCAACATTTTGCACAGAGCTGGAACAAATAATCCTAAAATTTGTATGGAACCAGAAAGGACCCCAAATAGCCAAATGTTGAAAAAGAAAACCAGAGCTAGAGGCATCACAATTCTGGACTTCAAGCTATATTACAGAGTTGCAATCATCAAGACAGTATGGTACTAGCACAAAAACAGACAGATAGATCAATGGAATAGAACAGAGAACCTAGAAATGGACCCTCAACTTTATGATCAACTAATCTTTGACAAAGCAGGAAAGAATATTCAATGGGTAAAAAGACCGTCTCTTTAACAAATGGTGGTGGGAAAATTGGGCAGCCATATCCTGAAGAATGAAATGACCATTTTCTTAGACCACACACAAAAATAAACTCAAAATGGATGAAAGACCCAAATGTGAGACAGGAATCCATCAAAATCCTAGAGGAGAACACAGGCAGCCACCTGTTTAACCTTGGCTGGCAGCAACTTCTTGGTAGACATGTCTTCAAAGGCAAGGAAAACAAAAGCAAAAATGAACTACTGGGACTTCATCAAGATAAGGAGCTTTTACATAGCAAAGTAAATAGTCAACAAAATTAAAAGGTAACCCAGGGAATGAGAGAAGATATTTGCAAATGACATTACAGATAAAGGGCTGGTATCCAAGATCTATAAAAAACTTCTCAAACTCAACACCCAAAAAACAAAAAGTCCAGTCAAGAAATAGGCAAAAGGCATGAAAAGACATTTCTCCAAAGAAGACATACAAATAGCCAAGAGACACATGAAAAAAATGCTCAACGTCACTTGGCATTGGGGAAATAACAAATCAAAACCACAATGAGATACTACCTCATACCAATCAGAACAGATAAAATTAACAAGTCAGAAAACAACAGATGTTGGCAAGGCAAGGATCTGTTAACAAGGCAAGGATGCAGAGAAAGAGGAACTCTCTTACAGTGTTCGTGGGAATGCAAGCTGGTACAGCCATTCTTGAGAACAGTATGGAGGCTCCTCAACAAGTTAAAAATAGAGCTGTCCCATGACCCAGCAATTACACTACTAGGTATTTAACCAAACTACAGAAATGTAGCCATATGAAGGTGAACCTGCCCACCAATGTTTATAGCAAAAATGTCCATAATAGCCAAAATATGGAAAGAGCCCAGATGTCTATCCACAGATGAATGGATAAAGAAGATGTGGTATACATCTACAATGGTATATTACTCAGCCATCAGAAAGGATGAAATCTTACCATTTAAACTGAGGTGGATGGAGATAGAGGGTATTATATTAAGTGAAATAACTCAATCAGAGAAAGATAATTATATGATTTCACTTTTATGTGGAATTTAAGAAACAAAAAGATTATCATAGGGGAAGGGAGGGAAAAAATAAGATGAAATCAGAGAGGGAGACAAACCATAAGAGACTCTTGACTATAGGAAACAAACTGAGGGTAGTTGGGTAGGGGATGGGGTAATTGGGTGATGGACATTAAGGAGGGTACTTGAAGTAATGAGCACAAGGTGTTGTATGCAACTAATGAATCACTAAACCCTACCTCTGAAACTAATAATATAAACTATACATTAGCTGAGTTTAAATAAAATAAGAAATTACTCTAAGAAGCAGTATTGTATGATGAATAAAAGTGTAGACTCTAGAGTCAGACTGACCAGATTCAAATTCTGCTTCTTCCTACTACAAGTTCTGTGACCTTCGGTAAATCATATACCTTTTTTTGTGCCTCCATTTCTTCAACTGAATAAAAGAGAAGGCAATCGGCCCAACTCACAGAATTGTTAGGGTAAAATTAAATTAATCCAGTTAAAGTGCTTAGAACAGTGCCTGCATATAGTGTTTAATAAATGTTACTCATTATTATTATAAAAATAGAATAAATATTAAACCTAGAGGGAAGTTCAAGGTTCTATCTAGAGGAGAAAAAGCGTAGTAAGTGCATGAATAAGGCAAGGAAAAGCTTGAAAAAGGTGGTTAATATATGAACTAGGACTCAAAGGATGAAGAAGCATTTTAACTAGTTGGCAAGGCCACTTTAGGTTAAGGGAAGAGTTTGTGCAAAGGCATGGAGATGAGAGAAAACATAGTAATATTAAAAATAATACTTTGTTATATGCAGCATCAATACCCAGTACATTAGCAATGGTATTCTTATTGTCAGTAGGAGCTGCCATTTCTTATATCTTAACTCTTTGCCAGGCACTATGTGTTAATTGTTTTATAAATATTCAATCTTTACAACAGATCTAATTCATTTATATCCATTGGCATATTCAACATTTCCTAGGAGCTCAATACTATCATCACAGAATGTTAGGACACTATTTTCTTTATTGTAAGACAGGAAAAAGCCCATAGTTTTAAGGTTGGCACAATATGACAATGATTTATGACTAGAGAAAGGAAAGTATATGAGGGTAGCATTTTTTTTTAATTTTTAGCATCAGCACAGTGGTAGGCTATATGGGCCCCAAATCAGAAAAAAATTACATTTGAATTCCTGCTCTGCCACTTGCTGAAGTATGTATCACAGGTAACCCAATTAAATTCCATTAGCCTTAGTTTCCTAATCTATAAAATGGAACTAATGGTACTTACTTCATAGGGTTATTATTATTTTCTTAAGATTTTATTTATTTATTTGACAGAGAGAGCGAGAGAAGGAACACAAGCAGGGGGAGTGGGAGAGGGAGAAGCAGGCTTCCCACTGAGCAGGGAGCCCAATGCGGGCCTTGATCCAACCTAAGCTGAAGGCAGACACCTAAGGACTGAGCCACCCAGGCACCCTTTCATAGGGTTTTCTTAAGGAATGCATGAAATAACTAATGAGGGTATTTACCCCATTACTTCAGCAAATACGTCATGATAGCTGTTGTTGTTGTTATTGTATTTCAAAGATAAATATCACCATATGACCTTGGACAAATGATCTTGCCATTTCTGTGTTCTTTTAGGCAGGCCTAAATAAGACCTATGCAGTAGTCTAGGTTACTCTTACCCAGCTGACTGACAGTCTCTGTGTGAAAGGCAGGAGTGAGCAGACTCTAAGTCTGCATCACCACAAACTGCTTTAACAGATACTGTCAAAGAGTATACTTCCTCCAAAAGTAAGGATCTCCTATAACTGGGATGTGCAGAGATGCTCTACCACCATGTCTTACCACAGTACAACACTGTACTCTGAAGAATTTAATAATATGAGGGAAGTTCCTTGACTTCTGTAATAATTCCATAAATAAATGTAACTCTATTATATGAGAAAACTAATAAGACAAATGCATAGACATAAAACATATTTTAGTGTTTATCCCCCAAAATACACTGGACATTAAACTATTTTAAAATACAGGGAAATAACTACGGTGTTGCTTAAAAAAGAAAATGTGAAGGTTACAGTTCCACTTCATGCTACTTATGACTGAAGAACACAAGAGGCATTCACTGTCTTCAATCAATAGGAAGACATTTGTGAATAAGCTGACATGAAGAAGAGGTGTGGAGATAGGAGAGTACATGAAGAAGAGGTGTGGGGATAGGAGAGTAAACACACACATAAGTAAATGAATTAAGCAGGAACAGAAGGCAGATGACAAAGAAGAAAGGAGCCATGTGAGAAAGGACTTACCTAAGATGGGTCACTGATTGTTATGTTGTAGGGTAACTTGGAAGAGCAGTTTAAAATTTCAGGAAATATTTAACAAAGTAGGAAGATTTGAGAATGAAAATTAAGGAAAAACTCAAATTTAATGACCACATGAAACATTTTTATATCTTAGTGGCCTGGAAATATACACCTGAAACTGGATTCAACTGGACATAATCAAAATTATAACTATGTGGCATAGCATGTCAATTTTGATCACACTATTATACATTTATGCAATATGATCCTTTATGCCTGTGGCATATCTACTTAAGTCTATTTTAAACTCATACTATAGAGAAGTCAGCAAATCAAGTGAAACAAATAGAGAAATGTGTCAGTTACCTGTATTCCCATCATTCTGGGATAATCACTGCTGTGACTATTCTGGCATATACTCGGAATTTATCTGCATAATATGCTGATGTACCAATATATGCACAAATGTATGTGTTTGTGTGTATAAATATACATGAATATATTCCTCCCTCACAATAAAAATTAGTTCAAAAACTCTACTTGTAACAGATAACTTATATAAGCAAACCTTACATTATCATTATAATATGAAACAGCGAAGTCGCTTATATACCATTATTTTGCCATAAAATAGTTTATTAACAAACCAAAATGGCTCACAACAACTCCCTTCACTGTTAATATCCTCTAGTACTTTGCCACTAGCTCACCCGAACCCTTAAAAACCCTCCCATCCTCTACCTCAGGGGAGCTGAATTCAGACTGAGTTGTTCTGCCCTCTCTCTTTTTTGCAATACTCTTCAATAAAATGTTCCTTGTCTTTTAAACTTTGATGCAATCTTTGCTTTGACACCACCTTTTCATCCTAATAAGGCATCTCATTCCTTTGTACCAGCGGCTTTCATACTTTTACGTGTTTCTGAATCACCTTCTCAGGCTTCTCAGAACAGTTTCTGAAGTTGTGGGCCAGGGTTGGGTTTTCACGTATTTCCAACTAGTTTCCAGAGAAGACATGGCTGGTCCGAGACCATATTTTGGCTTAATTTTTCCACAAACTGTCCTAACCTTCTGAGGCCCCTGGTGGTTTGGGCACATTTGCTATAATGAGGTTGTTTCTTCCTCACAGTCTTCTAACTCTCATCCTTTTTAAAAAAAAAATATGTTAATTCCAGTATAGTTAACATGCAGTGTTATTTTTATTCCAAGTGAGTAAGATAGTGATTCAACTACTCTGTAAATCACTCAGTGCTCATCATGGTAAGTGTATACCTTAATCCCCACCACGTATTTCAGCCATCTCTCTACCTACCTCCCCTCGAATAACCATCATTTGTTCTATATAGAGAAGAGTCTGTTTCTTGGCTTGTCTCTCTCATTTTTCTTTTGATCATTTGTTTTTTTCTTAAATTCCACAAAGGTATTTGCCGTTTTCTGACTGATTTATTTCACTAAACATTATAATTTCTAGCTGCATCCATGCTGTTGCAAATGGCAAGATTTCATTCTTTTTATGGCTGAATAATAATCTACTGCATATATAAACCACATCTTCTTTATCCATTCATCTATTGATGGACACATGGGCTGCTCTCATAAATAGACTAGTGTAAATGATACTGCAATAAATATAAGGGTGCGTGTATTCCTTCAAATTAGTGTTTTGTATTTCTTGGTAAAATGCCATTACTGGATTGTAGAGTAGTTCAATATTTTTTAAAAGATTTTATTTATTTATTTGAGAGATAGAGTGTGAGAGAGAGCGAGAGAGAGCAAAAGCAGGGGTGGACGGGTAGAAGGAGAAGCAGACTCTCTGCCAGGCAGGGAGCCCAATGCAGGACTCAATCCCAGGACCTTGGGATCATGACCTGAACTGAAGGCAGACACTTAAACGACTGATCCACTCAGGAGCCCCGAGTAGTTCTATTTTTAACTTTCTGAGGAACCTCTATATTGTTTTTCACAGTGGCCACAACAGTTTGCATTGGCACCAATGGTGCAACGTGTTCCTTTTTTCAACACCCTCACCAACATCCATTGTTTCTGGAGTTGATTTTAGCCATTCTGACATGTGTGAGGTGATAATTCCTTGTAGTTTTTATTTGCATTTCCCTGATTTTAAGTGATAACTGAGAATCTTTTTTTTAAAGATTTTATTTATTTATTTGACAGACAGAGCTCACAGGTAGGCAGAGAGGCAGCCAGAGAGAGAGGAAGGGAAGCAGGCTCCCTGCCGAGCAGAGAGCCCGATGTGGGGCTCGATCCCAGGACTCTGGGATCATGACCTGGGTCAAAGGCAGAGGCTTTAACCCACTGAGCCACCCAGGCGCCCCTGAGAATCTTTTCATAAGTCCATTGGCCATCTGTATATCTTCTTTGGAGAAATATATGCTCATGTCATCTGCCCATTTTTAAATTGGATTATTTGTTTTTCAGGTGTTGAGTTGTAGAAGTTCTTTATTTTTGATAGGAACCCTTTATAGAATGTCATATATAAATATCTTCACACATTCCATAGGTTTCCTTTTAGTTTCATTCACTGTTTCCTTCACTGTGAAAAGCTTCTTATTTTTATGTAGTCCCAGTATTTTATTTTTTGCTTTTGCTTCCCTTGTCTCAGGAGACATATACTTCAGCATATGTCAGAAAAATTACCACCTGTGCCCTCTAGGATTTTTATGGATTTGGATCTCACATTTAAGTCTTTAATCCATTCTGGACTTAGGTTAGTCCGTAATGAAACAAAGAGGTCCAGTTTCATTACTTTGCATGGTGCTGTCCAGTTTTCCCAACTGCATTTGCTGAAGAGACAATCTTTTTCACAATGTATACTCATTCCTCCTTTGTTAAAAATTACTTTACCATATAATTGTGGGTTTATTTCTTGGTTTTCTATTCTGTTCCATTGATCTATGTGTCTTTTTGGGGTCAGTACCATACTATTTTGACTACTATAGCCTGTAATATAAATTGAAGCCTGGAATCATGATACAACCATTTTTTTTCTTTTTCAAGATTGCTTTGGATTAGGGAAATGTAAATCAAAACTACAATGACATATTACTTTACACCAGTCATAATGTCTAAAATAAAAAAAAGAGAAGAAATGACAGATGTTGGCAAAGATGTAGAGAAAAAGGAACCCTTGTGCACTGTTGGTGGAAATGCAAACTGGTGCAGCCACTGTGGAAAACAGTACAGAGATTCCTCAAAAAGTTAAAAATAGAACTACCACATGATCCATTAATGGCACTACTGGCTATTTACCCCCAAAGTACAAAAACACTAATTCAAAGGGATACATGCACCCCTATGTTTATTGCAGCATTATTTACACTAGCCAAATTATGGAAGCAGCCCAAGTGTCCAGTGATATAGATGAATGGATAAAGAAGATGAGGGGTGTGTGTGTGTGTGTGTGTGTGTGTGTGTGTGTAATTTTATTCATCAGTAAAGAATGAAATCTTGCTATCTGCAACAATATGGATTGAGCTAGAAAGTACAATGCTGGGGCAGTGGGTGGCTCAGTCGGTTAAGCATCTGCCTTCAGCTCAGGTCATTATCCCAGGGCGCTGGGATTGAGTCCCGCTTCAGGCTCCCTGCTCAGCGGGGAATCTACTTTTCCCTCTAACTCTCCCCACTGCTTGTGCTCTCTCTCTCTCTCATGGTTTCTCTCTCTCTCAAATAAATAAAAAAATTCTTTAAAAAAAGTACAATGCTAAGAGAAATAAGTCAGTCAGGTAAAGACAAATACCATATGATTTCATTCATATGTGGAATTTAAGAAATAACACAAATGAGCCAAAAATAAAAGAGAGAGAGAGAGATGGAGACAAACCAAGAAACCTACTCTTAACTACTAAGAACTGATGGTTTACCAGAGGGTAAGAGTGTGGGGCAATGGCTGAATAGAGGGGAGGGATTAATGAGTATACTTGTCATGTTAAGCACTGGATGATGTATGAAATTGTTGAATCACTATATTGTACACCTGAAACTAATACAACACTGTTACCTAACCTGAAATAAAATAAAAATAGAATAGATTGTTTTCACTGTTTCTCAGGGTCTTTTGTGGTAACATACAAATTTTAGGATTCTTTCTTATAGATCTGTGAAAACACTATTGGAATTTTGATAGGGATTGCATTAACTATGTGTATTACTTTGCACAGAATTAACAATATTTATTCTTCCAACCCATGAACATGGAATGTCTTTCCATTTCTTTATGCCATCTTGAATTTCTTTTATCATTGTTTTATAGTTTTCAGAGTATAAATCTTTTACATCTTTGGTTAAGTTTATTCCCAGATATTTCATTGTTGTTTTTTTTTTTTGGTGCAACTGTAAATGGGACTGTTTTCTTAATTTCTCTTTTGGCTGCTTCATTATCGGTGTATAGAAATGCAACAGATTTCTGTACAATGACTTTGTATCCTGCAACTTTCTTGAATTCATTTATCAGTTCTAGTAGTTTTGGGTACACTCTTTCAGATTTTCCATATATAGTATCATGTCATCTACAAATAGTTAAAGTTTTACTTCTTTCTTACTGATATGGATGCCCTTTATTTCTTTTTGTTGTCTGGTTTCTCTGACTAGGACTTCTAGTACTATGTTGAATATAAGTGGTGAGAGTGGACATCCTTGGGTTATTCCTTATCTTTGGGTTGAAAAGCTCTCAGTTTTTCATCATTGAGTATGACATTCACTGTGGGCTTTCATATAAGGCCTTTATTATGTTGAGGTATGTCTCCTCTAGACCTACTTAGTTGAGGGTTTTATCATGAATAGATGTTACTTCGTCAAAAGCTTTTTCTGTGTCTATGGAAATGATCATATGATTTGTATCCTTTCTTTCATTGATGTGATATATCACATGGATTGATTTGCAGATAGTGAGCCACCCTTGGGTCCTGAAAATAAATTCCATCTGACCATGATGAATGATTTGTTTTAAGGTATTGCAGGAGTTGGTTTGCTAGTATTTTGTTGGGGATTTTCACATCTATGTTCATTAGAGATACTGGCCTCTGGTTTTGTTTTATTGTAGTGACTTTATCTAGTTTTGTTATCAGGGTGATGAAGTCTTCATTTTAGAATTTGGAAGTTTCACTTCCTTTTCTATTTTTATAATACTTTCAGAAGAAAAGGAATAAACTTTTCTTTAAATATTTGTTAAAATTCACCTGTGAAGCCCTCTGGTCCTGGAGTTTTATGATTATTGATTCAATTTCATTGCTAGTAATCAATCTGTTCAAATTTTCAATTTCTTCCTGCTTCAGTTTTGGCAGGTTATATGTTCTTAGGAATCTATCCATTTCTCCTAGGTGGTCCAATTTGTTGGCATATGACTTTTTGGGAATATTCTCTTACAATTGTTTGTATTTCTGTGGTATTATTTTAGTTGTGATTTTGTTTGAGTCCTCTCTGTGTTTTTTTTTTTTATAAGTCCTACTAGAGGTTCATCAATTTTATTTATTTTTTCAAAAGAACCAGGTACTGGTTTCATTGATCTGTTTGTGTTTCTATATCATGTATTTCTGCTCTAATCTTTATTTCCTTCCTTTTGCCAGTTCTGGGTTTTGTTTGTTCTTTTGGAGGCTTCTTTAGGTGTAGGTTACGTTCTTTATATGAAGTTTTTCTTGCTGCTTGAGGTAAGCATGTATTGCAAGAAAGTTTCTCTTTCCACTTTTGCTTCATCCTAAATGTCTTGGATCTATTGTGTTTTCATTTTCATTTGTTACCATGCATTCTTTTATTTTCCCTTCTTCATAAACCCATTTATTGTTTAGTAGCACATTATTTAACCTCCACATACTTGTGGCTCTTTCCAAATTTCTTCTGTGGTTGATTTCCAGTTTCACCAAATTGTGGTCAGAAAAGATGCATGGTAGGGGAAGGTGGCAGTGGAGTATAAGGACGCTAGGTCCACTTTGTCCCACAAATACAAGGAGTTAACTACCAAATCACTCTAAATACTCCAGAAATCAACCTGTAGACTTAAAGAACAAACCCTATAACTAAAAGGAGAGAGAGGCCGCACAAAAGAAGGTTGAAGTGCAGAGACATGTTTTGAGAGAGAAATGGATTGTAGCTGCTACGGTAGGGAGGGAGCAATAGGTATAGAGGTTGAGAGATGGACAGACACACAGGGGAGCCCGTGGGGAAAACAAACCCCCACAGCAACTGGCTTGGAGAGGAGTCAAATTTCATCAGTTCTCCCAACCAGCAGGGGATAATTCTACAGTTTAAAGGTAAGTGGGCTTGGCGGGGGGAGAAGTGGAGAGCACTGAGCTGCTTTTAGAGAGAAGGCAGGGCAAACAGTCAATGGACATACAGCATGGAAACGGTGATCTGAAGAGGCCCTGGGCAACAGAATGGGCGGGTTATCTGCTCATCTTGGAGCATATCCTAGAGAGGCAGTGTTCAAAGATTCTCCTCTGGTAATAAAGGAACTAGCAGATGCCATTTCCCCTCCCAATCCCTCTTCATAAGCACAGAGCCACCTGCTGGAAGTGGCACAGTGCTGACACTGGGGACCTAACTTGCTTAAATAGAGCCCTGCTCCCCACGCCCCAATGCTCCAGTGGAACCAACCTTCCAAGTCACTAGTGTCAGTCTCAGAGAGGGAGGGCCTCTACCCCAGAAAACCAGCCCAAATCCCTGCATACACTACAACTCCTCACCCAGGAGTTCTGAAGGGGCTTGGTTCCAGCAGCACTGCTGAAAGGTCTCATTTCACAAGCAGACCAGAGCACATCTAATTCAAACTCACCATATTAGAACAAGGACCAAACATTATCCACAACAGGCAAAGCAAGCCTCCACTGATGGAGGCATGAAGGATAAAGCAAACACAAGAGCAGAGCACACAAAGTAGACATTGGAGACATTCCCTGAAGTGCCAGGCCCTGGGTAACAGCAGAAACTTCACTGAGGGCACTACAGGACCTCTTCTTCATAAGCTATTACCCTGAAGAACAGGAGACACAGTTAACTATCCTAACATATACAAGCAGGCACAGACACTTACACAAAATGAGAAAACAGAGGAATTTGTGCCAAATGAAAGAAAAGGACAAGACTATGTCCGGGAAGCACTGCAAGGCACTCCAGGACCTCTTTCTCACAAAGTCACTATTTTCAAGAGCAGAAGATATACCTCACGTCTTTAATACAAAGAAACAGACACAGAGAGGTAGACAAAGTGAAGAAACAAAGAAATTTATGCCAAATGAAAAGAGCAGGGCAAGGCCACAGGCCAAGATATATGCAAAAGAGTAAGTAACATGCCTGATAAAGAATTTAAAGTTGTAGTGCCTGGGTGGCTCAGTAGGTTGGGCGTCTGCCTTCAGCTTGGGTTATGATCTCAGGGTTCTGGAATTGAGCCCTAAATCAGGCTCCCTGCTGAGTGGAGAGACTGCTTCTCCTCCCCCCACCCATCCCTCCTCTGCGCCGCTCCTGTGTTCTCTCTCTCTCACAAATAAATAAAGTCTTTTAAAAAAAAAAGAATGTAAAGCAATGATTTTAAAGATACTCACTGGGCTTGAGAAAAGAGTAGAAGATATGAGTGAGACTGTAGAACATAAGAAATAACAGTGGAGATGAAGAACTCAATAAAAAAATGAAAACAGGCTTGATGGAATGAACAGGAGGCTGGAAGAAGCAGAGCAACAAATTAATGAACTAGAAAACATAGTAATGGTAAGTAATCAAGCTGAAAAAGAGACAGAAAAAATTATGCAAAATGAGAATAGACTTAAGGAACTCAGGGGCTCCTTCAAACATAAATAATAATTCACTTTACAAGAGTCACAGAAGAAGAGAGGAAAAAAGGGGGCAGAAAATTCATTTGAAAATGTGAAAAAATTATAGCTAAAAACTTCTCTAATCTGGGGTAGGAAACAAATATCTAGATCAAGGAGGTACAGACACCCCCAACAAAAGCAACAAAAGTAGATCTATACCAGACACAATGTAACTAAATTGGCAAAATACAGAGATCAAAAAATATATTTAAAGCAACAAGAAAAAGAAAACAGTTAAATACAAGGGAAATCCCATAAAGCTATCTGGGGATTGTTCAGCAGAAACTCTGCAGGCCATTAGAAAGTTTCATGATATATCTGAAATGCTAAATGGGAAAAATCTGAAGCCAAGAATACTCTGGAAGATTATCATTCAGAATAGAAGGAGAGAGTTTCCAAGACAAACAAAAAACTAAAGGAGTTCATGACCACTAAACCAGCCTTGCAAGAAATTTTAAAAGTGACTCTGAGTGGAAAGGAAAGACCAATACTGATAGTATGAAGGTAGAAAACACAAAAACAGTAAAAATGACTATTTCTGTAAAAAGTCAGTCAAGGAAAACCCGAAAAGGGCATGTAAAAAATGACACTATATACCTAAAATGTAGGAAAAAGAAGAGTAAAGACTGGGTTCAAACTAAAATGACCATCAGCTTAATATAGACTGCTACATGAAGATGATGTTACCTACAAACCTAATGGTAACAACCAATCAAAAACCAGCAAAAGAATAAGGAGAAAGAAATCAAAATATATCACTAAAGAAAACCATCAAACCATGAAGGAGAGAAAGACAAAAAAGGATCAAAGAAAATATCCAGAAATAACCACAAAGTAGTAATAAATTATAATACATACATATCTATCAATAATTACCTTGAATGCAAATGGACTAAACACTCCCGTTAAAGGACATAGGGTGACAGAATGAATAAAAAGATAAGACCCATTTTACACCTAATGATACCTGCAGATAGAAAGTAAGGGGGTGGAGAAAAAGTCATTATGCAAATGGATGTCAAAAGACAGCTAGATCAGTAATACTTATAAGAGACAAACCAGGCTGTAATACAAAGACTGTAATAAGAAACAAAGAAAGACACTATATAATAATGAGGGTATAATCCAACGAGAAAATAAAATAATTATAAATATTCATACACCCAAATACATAAAACAGTTAACAGACAAAGGAATTAATCAATAATAATACAATAAGAGCAGAGGAATTTAACATCCCTTACATAAATGGAGAGATCATCTAAACAGAAAATCAACAAGGAAACACCAGCTTTGAATGACACACTGGACCAGATGGAATTAACATATATGAATATATATAAATATATGTGATATATGCAGAACATTCCATCCTAAAGCAGAATATATATTCTTTTCAAGTGCACACAGAACAGTCTCTGGAACAGATTACATATCAGACCACAAAACAAACCTCAACAATTTTGAAAAGATGAAGTTATACCAAGCATCTCTTTTAAACACAACATCATAAAACTATATGTCAACCACAGGGAAAAAAAATCTTGAAAGACTACAAATACAGGGAGGTTAAATAACATGCTACTAAAAAATGAGTGGATCAACCAGGAAATAAAAGAAAAACATTAAAAAGTACATGGAAACAAATGTAAATGAAAAAAAGAAAAGAGCAGTTCAAAACCTTTGGGATGCAGCAAAAGCAATTCTAAGAGGGCAGTTTAAAGTAAAGCAGGCCTACTTCAAAAAGCAAGAAAAATCTCAAGTGAAAATCTAACCTTATAACTAACAAGCTAGAAAAAGAATAAAATATAAAACCGGCAGATGGAAAAGAAATAATAAATATTAGAGCAGAAATAAATGATACAGAAACTAAAACAACAGAACAGACTAACAAAATGAGGAGTTGTTTCTTTGAAAAATTAATAAAACTGATTAGCCACTAGCCAGACATATCAAGAAAAAAAAAAAGGGAAAGGAATGGAATAAATAAAATCACAAATGAGAGAATAGAAATACCAACCAATATCACAGACACACAATTACACAGAGAATATTAGGAGAAACTATAAGGCAACAAATTAGATGACCTAGAAGAAATGGATAAATTCTTGGAAACATATAACCTACCAAAACCAAAACAGGAACAAACAGAAAATTGGAACAGAGTGATTACCAGCAACTAAAATTTAATCAGTAATCAACAATTCCCAAAAAAGAAAAGTGCAGGACCAGATGGCTTCACAGGCGATTTCTACCAAACATTTACTCAAGACTTAGTGCCTATTCTTCTCACGCTATTTCAAAAAAATGGAAAAAGAAAACTTCCAGTTCATTCTTTGAGGCCAATATCACCCTGAGACTAAAATCAGATAAGGATAGCACAAAAAAAAGAAAACTACAGGGCAAAATCTATGATGAACATAGATGCAAAAATCCCCAACAAAATACTAGCAAATTGAATCTAACAACACATTAAAAAAATCATTTACCATGATCAAATGGGATTTATTTGTGGGATGCAAGGTGGTTTAACATCTGCAAATCAATCGAACTGATACATTAGATCAATAAGAGAAAGAATACAAACCATATAATCATTTCAACAGAGAAAAAGCATTGACAAAGTACATCTGTTCATGATAAAAACCCTCAACAAAGTAGGTCTAAAGGAGACATACCTCAACTTAATAAAAGCCTTATATGAAAAACCCACAGCAAACATCATAATGGTGAAAAACAGAGCTTTTCCCCAAAGATCAGGAATAACACAAGGATGTCCACTCTCACCACTTATATTCAACACAGTACTACCTAATCACAGAAATCAGATAACAAAAAGAAATAAAGGGCACCCAAATCTATAAGGAAGAAGTAATACTTTCCCTATTTGTAGATAGCATGATACTATATATGGAAAACTTGAAAGACTGTACCTAAAACTACCAGAACTGATAAATGAATTCAAGAAAGGTGCAGGATACAAAGTCATTGTACAGAAATCTGTTGCATTTCTATACACCAATAATGAAGAAGCCAAAGAGAAGTAAGAAAACAGTTCCAATTACAACTGCACCAAAAACAATGAAATATCAAGGAATAAAATTAACCAAAGATGTGAAAGATTTATACTCTGAAAGAAACTGAAGACAACACAAACAAATGGAAAGACATGCCATGTTCACGGGTTGGAAGAACAAACATTGTTAAAATGTCTATACTACCCAAAGCATTCTACAGATTCAGTGCAATTCCTATCAAAATGCCAACAATATTTTTCATAGAAATAAGAATAATCCTAAAACTTGCAGAGAACCCACAAAAGATCCCAAATAGCTAAAGCAATCCCGAAAAAGAGAAACAGAACTGGAGGTATCAAAATTCTAGTTTTTAAATTATACTACAAAGCTGTAGTAATCAAAACAGTATGGTCCTGGCATAAAAGTAGACATATAGATCAATGGAACAGAAGAGCAAACCCAGAAGTAAACCCACAATTATATGATGAATTAATCTTCAACAAAGCAGAGAAGAATATCCAATGGGAAAAAGAGAGTCTCTTCAATAAACGGGGTTGGGAGAAGTGCACAGTAACAGGCAAAATAATGAAACTGGACCACTTTCTTAGACCATACACAAAATAAATTCAAAATGGATTAGAGACCTAAATGTGAGACCTGAAACCATAAACATTCTAGAAGAGAACTCTCTGACACTGGGGGTAGCAACATTTTCCTATATACATCTCCTGAGGCAAGGAAACAAAAACAAAAATGAACTATTGGGACTTTATCAAAATAAAAAGCTACTGAAGGGAGCAATGTAGGAACAATGTAGGTGAAGGGAACAATCAACAAAACTAAAAGGCAGCCTAAAGAATGGGAGAAGATAATCTGCAGATGACATATCTGATAAAGGGTTAGTATCCAATATGTAAAGAACTTACTAAACTCAACACAGCAAACCCAAATAACCCAGTTAAGAAACAGGCAGAAGCCATGAATATACTTTTTCAAAGAAAGAGAAAGCCAACACACACGTGAAAAGATGCTCAGCATCACTCACTGTCATGGAAATGCAAATCAAAACCACAATAAGATATTACCTCACATCTGTCAGAATGGCTAAAAATAAACAACACAAGAAAGAATAAGTGTTGACAAGGATGTGGAGAAAAAGGAACCCTTTTGAACTGTTGGTGATGTGTATTGGTGCAGCCACTGTAGAAAACAGTACAGTAGATTCCTCAAAAAGTTAAAAGTAGAACTTCCATGGGACCCAGCAATTACACTACTGGGCATTTACCCAAAGAATACAAAAACACTAATTCAAAGGAATATATGCACCACAATATTTCTAGCACCATTATTTTCAATAGCTAAGATATGGAAGCAGCACAAGTGTCCATCAATTGATAAACAGATAAAGAAGATGTAGTATATATGCATATACACAATGGAATATTATTCAGCCAGTGAAAGAAATGAAATTATGACAATTGCATGACAACTGCAACAATATGGATATAGAGACTATAATGCTAAGTGAAATAAGTCAGAGAAAGACAAATAGCATATGATTTCACACATACATGGAATTTATGAAACAGAACAGACAAGCAAAGGGAAAAGAGAGACAAGGTAAGAAATAGACTATTAACTAAAGAGAACAAACTGATGGTTACCAGAAGGGATGTGGGTTGGGGGGATGGGTGAAATATGTGATAGGAATTAAGGAGTATAGTTGCTGTGATGAGCACTAGATGATGTATGGAACTGACAGATCACAATACTGTATACCTGAAACAAATATAACACTGTATGTTAATTATCTGGAATTAAAATAAAAAATAAGAAGAAAAGATGAATGGTATGACTTAGATCTTGTTTAATTTGTTGAGACTTCTGTTGTGACCCGATATTTGATCTGTAGTGGAGAATGTTCCATGTACACTTGAAAAGAAAATATATTCTGCTCTTTTAAGATGGAATGTTCTGAATACATCAGTTAAATCCACCTGGTCCAGCGTGTCATTCAAAGCCATTGTCTCCATGCTGGTTTTCTGTTTGGATGATCTGTCCATTGATGTAAGTACGGCGTTTAAGTCCTCTACTATTATTGTGTTACTACTGATTAGTTCCTTTATGTTTGTTATTAACTGTTTAATGTATTTGGGTGCATAAATACTTAGAACTGTTATATCTTCTTGTTGGATTGTCCCTTTATTATTATATAATGTCCTTGTCTCTTGTTACAGTCTAGTTTGTCTAAGTACTGCTACTCTTTCTTTTGACATCCCTTTGCTGGATAAATGTTTCTCCATCCCCTCACTTTTAATCTGCAGTTTCAGTAGAGACCATGGCAGGATCCTGGATTTTTACCCCTCTCCAGCAGTAATGAGACACTGGGGTCCTGTTAGAGGAGGCCTAATGAAAGGTCTCCCTCCCACCACTGCCTGAGTAATGAAACCATACCCCTCTCTCATTGTGTCAACGAAGACCAGGTGGGGAGCAGTAACAAGTCACTCCTATGCTCTCCCTTTCCAGAATGGAAATCAGTGAAGGCCTACTAGACAGCATAAACTATAATCACTCTGCAGTAATGAGGAAGTTATACAACCTTCAGGTGCTGGCAGAGGACAAGTGGGGAACTGCCACCTCCCTGGCTAACAAGGTAGCACCCTTTTTCCCCACCAGAGCAGTGTCAGAGGAGGCCTGCTAAAACAGAGTAAGATCCAAGTCCCATTACAGAATAATTAAAACGCCCAGGTAGCAATCCAAAACTACTCATTATACTAAGAAATAGGAAAACCTCAATTTGAATGAAAGAAGACAATCAACAGATGCCAACAGGACACAGCTGTTGTAGTTAAGTAGATTTAGTGCAGCCATCATAAAAATGCATTAGTGAGCAATTATAAACCTGCTGGAAACAAATCAAATAAGAGACAATCTCTGGAAAGAATGGGAAAACCTCAGCATATAGGAGATTTAAAGGACAACCAAATGGAAATTTTTGAAGTGGAAAATACAATAATTAAATTTTAAAAAGCCCTCAGTGGATGGTTCAACAGAATGGAATGGACAAAGGGAAGAATCCATGAATTTGAAAGTAGAACCATGGAAATGACACAATATAAAATGAAAGAAAATAGCCTACATGAAAATGAACAGAAACACACATCACTTGGGCTCTTCATAAAAATGAACAGAAGCGCACATAGTTGGGGCTCTTCTTACTCTTTGTACTGGCTTATTATTATTACTACTTTGGCTATACTCCTTTGTATAATCCATTGTCCCCAGCATGATGCATTCTTCTTAATAGGTATAATAAGTATTTTTGAATTAAAAAAATGAATAGAGCCTCAGAGACATGTGGAACTATAGTGAAAGTTCTAATAGCCATGTCACATGAGTCCCAGAAGAAGAGAAAGAAGATAAGGCTGAAAAGTATACAGAGAAAAAAAAGGATGAACATTTCCTGAATTTGGCAAAAAGACATAAACCTGCAAATTCAAGAGGCTGCATGAATGTTTAACAGAATAATTCCAAAGAAATCTATGCCAAGACACATCACATTAAAGCTTTTAAAAATTAAAGACTAAGAAAAATCTTGAAAGCAGCCTGGGGTGGGGGGACACATTACCTACAGTTGAAAAACAATTCAAATAGCAGCAGATTTCTCATTAGAAACCATGGAGGCCAGAAAGAAGTACAGCTTATCATGGACTACTACTCAGCAATAAACAGGAATGTACTACAGATGCATGCAGCAAGTTGGGTGAACCTTAAGAAAATTTTACTGAGGAAAAAAAACCAAACCTCAAAAGATTATCTACTGTTTTAAATAAAAATAAGAAAAGATTTAAAAAAGAAAAAAAAAAGATTACCTATTATAGGATTCATTCTGTATTACATTGTCAAAATAACAAAATTACTGAGAGAGAAAACAGATTAGTGGTTGCCTGGGATTAGATAGCTGTTGCCTGGGATTAGATAGCTAATGTGGGGAGGGAGGGATGTAGCTATGGCTATAAAAGGGCAATACAAGAGATCCTTGTGGTAATGGTCACAGGAATCTATACATGTGATAAAATCATACGCACATTATAACAATGTCAACCTCTTGGGTTTTGATATTGTGCTACAATTTGGTAAAACAGAACTACTGGAAGAAACTGGGAGAAGGGTACATGGGACTTCTCTGTACTACCTTTGCAAATACCTATGAATCTATAATTGTAAAACTTAAAAAAAAACCCATACACTTTGACCCAATAATTTCAAAGAAGTTTTAAAAAATGACGAATGGATAAGGAAGATGTGGTCCATATACACTATGGAGTATTATGCCTCCATCAGAAAGGATGAATACCCAACTTTTGTATCAACATGGACGGGACTGGAAGAGATTATGCTGAGTGAAATAAGTCAAGCAGAGAGAGTCAATTATCATATGGTTTCACTTATTTGCGGAGCATAACAAACAACACGGAGGACATGGGGAGATGGAGAGGAGAAGGGAGTTGAGGGAAATTGGAGGGGGAGATGAACCATGAGAGACTATGGACTCTGAAAAACAACCTGAGGGTTTTGAAGGGGCGGGGGGTGGAAGGTTGGGGGAGCCTGGTGGTGGGTATTATGGAGGGTATTACTGCATGGAGCACTGGGTGTGGTGCAAAAACTATGAATTCTGTTACGCTGAAAAGAAATGAAATAAAAAAAATACAACTAGAAAAAAAATAATGGAATTTTACAAGTATTTGTTTATTAGACCGGCTGTTTTTTATAGGACTATGAAGTATAAATTTTCTCTTAATCTCAACCACATGGGATTAAATAAAAACAGTATACCCACAACCACTGAAAATATCATAGACATGCAAAAGATTTTTGTAGTATTAAGCCTTTTTAAAAAGATTAGAAAACAATATATTAAATAGCATTGCATATTTATGGAAATATGTATGTATATACATGTAAAAAGCAAGATAAAAAAACACACACCAAGTGTTCATCATCTATGGGTAGAAGGATAACAGTAATTTTACTTTTCTATTTTCATCTTTCAAACTGTCAATAGTGAGTATGTATTATTAGACTGGGCATACAAAAATATTTCACACAGAAAAATAAAATAAATTAATAAAGAGATTTACAAAATATTCACAAACATAAAATAAATGTAATTAAAAAAACCAAAGATGAGTGTTTTATTTTATATCTAAGATACTAACACAGGTAAAAAGACATGAAAAAAACTTGTTAAGGTAATAGGGAACAATGATGATAAAAATAATGATAAAGATAACCGTCATGGTAAAAATTTACTTAATTCACAAATCACTGTAAAAGGTGGAAAACGACCAGTGAGCTACTTTTCAAAATGAAATTTAGGATTACAGCAATAAGGGACAAGTTTTCTTCACTCTCCCTGCTGGCAACAAGCTCCCAATTCTCTCTGTTTAACCACATTTCTGACATCTTCTAGTAAGTAATAGTTTTACACTTGAAAACATAGGCATGCTTTCATTGACTATGCCAAACCAGATTAGTCTTCTGCTTCTCATAATTCATGTAACAGTTTGAATAAAACTTAATATAATTTTACAGCATTCTAAATAATCTAGCTAATGACATTGTTGTTTCCTTCCTATGAATCTCTACAGTCCACTGTTTGTTGGTTCCTCTTGTGGTACTTTCATATTCTGCCTCTTACAGCTACTTCTTTGTTTCTCTTATCTGTCCCACTAGATTGAGTCCCCTAAGGTCAGGCCTATGTCATACTCATCTTTACCTATCCTGAAATGTCTAGCAGAATACACTGCACACAGTTAATATCATCTTGTTCTATTAGGTGTGCATTAAGATTATTAACATTTCAAATCAGGCATGCAACCCTCTGTTTTTTTGTAATCCCTATAGTACATAGTTTAGGTCTAGGCATAATGATATCCAATGTATCCTTGCTGATTTCTACTTAGTGAAACACCTTTAAGAAATATATTCTACAAGGCATGGTATCTGACAGTGTTAGAGACAGAAATTTTGATACATATTGGTAAAAGAACATAAAGTGGTACCCAACTTTAGACTCATAAAAAATAGAGAATTTACATATGGGAGAAGTTCATAAACTGGATTAAGAATTCTGAGGAAAAGCAAAGAAGAATAATAGCAGTAAAGAAAATAAATTTTGTGAAAGTATGTTTCTAATAAGCTTAAGTAAAGTTACAGAAAGAACTAAAAAGTCACAGAAATTCTTTCACTGGAGGGTTTATAAATTATGCCTATGAAGATCCAGCCACAAAAATGATTAGAGGCAAGGCAATAAAATGACTTACTATATGGACATAAAGTGTGTGAACAAAGAATGTGAATAAAAAATATATGGCAAAACTATAACCAGAACCCAGACAACTTTATCAATGGCTGCCCCCTTTTACTTCCTAAACAAACACACAAAACAAACGGATTCTACTGTGCTTACATGTGCCTTTCATGCATGTCATTGTTGAAGGACACAACTCAATGACTCGAACCGCAAAAGTTCCTGGTCCCTCTCCTGGTACTGTCAAAATGGAAATCTAAAAAGTGTAAACAAAATATTAGACATAGCTGATAGATCTCATTTTCATTCTTCTATCATTAGAGTGCAGTTAACTTTCAAATTGAGTTGTCCTTTTTCAAACTCCACTGATGTGTGAAAAAATACTTTTTAAGGGTTTAATTTAGAACAGAATTTGAAACATGTAACTGAACATATGTCCAAACATTGAGTATCTGCATTATTTATATACTTACATATCATATATATTACATTCATATAATTCAGACAATAAATACTTCAAATATCTTTAATATTTAATTCATCACTTGTTTTCAAAGGATTCATTTATGACTATTTCTGAATTATATATACTTCAGTATTTGAAAATAGATATTATATCAATTTTGATTATTCATAATGGCTAAAAGCAGATATAGAGTACTAAAATCTTAAAATGTTACAAATCCCAAAGATATTGAAATAATAGATTAACATATACCAAAGTACAGCTGAACTATGTACCCAAATGTTTCAAAATGAAGGTCTTCAAATTAAAGACTCCATTAATAAAATTAGAAACTCAGCATTTACAGTAAAGTGGATAATTGTTTTTCAGTAATGTTTATTGATATGCAGTATGCTGATATGCTATATATGTTAAATGGCTTTATACTCACAACTTTAAATGACAGTCAATGTTTCTCTATAAAACTAAAAGTTTCAATATGAATTCTCAATAATCTTCAATCTGAGGAAACTATATCCCCTCACACATAAAATACCTGCCAAAAAGTAAAGCCCTATTTATACTTTTCTTTATAAGCGCTAGATGCCCAGATTTTGACGGGTGATGTCACATTTGACAGCCCAACACAGGAAAGGCCTACAAGTTCTCAAAACAGAAATTCTTTTGATAACCCTGACTATTCTATTACTATCATACTTCTCATAAGTACATTTTTGGGCTTAATATGGCTCAAAAACTGAGTTCTCCATATTCCTCTTGACTTCCTTTTGCTACTGGCTGTCCATGATACAGAATGTTGTACTTTAAAGAGAGGAGCCACTAAAACATGTATCTAATGTTGTACAATAATTATCAAATGAGGGACGCCTGGGTGGCTCAGTGGGTTAAAGCCTCTGCTTTCGGCTCAAGTCATGATCCCAGGGTCCTGGGATCGAGCCCCACATCGGGCTCTCTGCTCCTCGGAGAGCCTGCTTCCTCCTCTCTCTCCCTGCCTGCCTCTCTTGCCTACTTGTGATCTCTGTCAAATAAATAAATAAAATCTTAAAAAAATTATCAAATGATTATGACTAAAAACATGTGCATATCTGGAAAGTTATCTTAGGGACTGCACCAACATGGAAGTTCAGGCATACCACATTTTATTGCACTTCACTTTACTGCACTCTGCAAATACTACGTATTTTTTTTTTCCTTTACAAACTGAAGGCCTGGGGCGCCTGGGTGGCTCAGTGGGTTAAAGCCTCTGCCTTCAGCTCAGGTCATGATCTCAGGGTCCTGGGATTGAGCCCCGCATTGGGCTCTCTGCTCAGCAGGGAGCCTGCTTCCCACCCCCCCGCCTCTCTGTCTACTTATGATCTCTGTCAAATAAATAAATTTAAAAAAATAAATAAAAAAGTGAAGGCTTGTAGCAACCTTGCATTGAGCAAGTCTGTTGATTTTTTCCAACGGCATTTTGTTCACTTCATGTCTCTATGTCACATTTTGGTTAATTCTCATAATACGACAAACCTTTTCATTATTATATTTGTTATGGTGATCTGGGATCACTGATCTTTGATGTTACTACTGTAATTGTTTAGGGGCTCCATGAACTGTGCCCAAATAGAATAGAAAATTTAATTGATAAATGTTTTGTGTGTTCTGACTGTTCCCCCAACCAACTATTCCCTAGTCTCTACCCTCTCCTGGGGCCTCCCTATTCCCTGAGACACAGTGCTACTTAAATTAGGCAGATTAATAACCCTATAATGGCCTCTAAGTGTTCAAAGGAAAGGAAGGGTCACACATCTCTCATTCTAAATCAAAAGCTAGAAATAATTAAGCTTAGTGAAAAAGGCACACAGAAAGCCAAGATAGGCCAAAAGCTAGGTCTCTTGTGCCAAACACCCAAGTGGTAAATGCAGAGGAAAAGTTCTTGAAGTAAATTAAAAGTGCTACTCCAATGAACGTAAGAATGATAAGAAAGGGACACAGCCATATTGCTGATATGGAGAGAAGTTTCAGGGGTCTGGATCAAACCAGCTAAAACATTCCCTAAGCCAAAGCCTAATCCAGAGCTAGGCCCTAACTCTTTTTAATTCTATGAAGGCTGAGAGAGGTGAGAAAGTTACAGAAAGGTTTGAAGCTTGGCCAAGGTTGGCTCACGAGGTTTAAGGGAAGAAGCCATCTCCATAAAGAAGTGCAAGGTGACATGGCAAATACTGACACAGAAGCTGCAACAAGTTATCCAGAAAATGTAACTAAGATAATTCATGAATGTGGCTACACTAAAGTACAAATTTTCCAGGTAGATCGAATAGTCTTCTATTGGAACAAGATGTCATCTAGGACTTTCACAGCTAGAGAAAAGTCAAGACCTGGCTTCAAAGTTTCAAAGGACAGGCTGATTCTCTTGTTAAAGGCTAATGTAGCAGGCAACTTTAAGTTGAAGCCGATGCTCATTTATCATTACAATAATCCTAGGGCCTTTAAGATTTACTACTCTCCCTGTGCTCTGTAAATGGAACAACAAAGCCTGGATGATACCACACAGTTTACGAGTATTTTAAGGCCACTGTTGAGACCTACTGCTCAGGAAAGATTGCTTTTAAAATATGAATGCTTACTGATAATGAATCTGGTCACCCAAGAATTCTGATGATGATGTACAAGAATAATGTTCTCATGCCTGCTAACACAACATATTTTCTGCAGCTTATGGATCCAGGAGTAATTGTGACTTTGCCATAGATAGTGATTCTTCTGATGGATCTGAGCAAAGTAATCTGAAAACCTTCTGGAAAGGATTCACCATTCTGGATGTCATTGAAAACATTCATGATTCATAGGAAAAGGGCAAAATATCAACATTAATAGGAGTTTGGTGGAAGTTGATTCCAACCCTCATGAATGACTTTGAGGGATTCAAGATTACAGTGGAGGAAGTAACTGCAGATGTGGTGGAAACAGCCACGCAACTGGAATTAGAAGTGAAGCTTGGGGGATGCCTGGGTGGCTCAGTTGGTTAAGCGGCTGCCTTTGGCTCAGGTCATGATCCCAGCGTCCTGGGATCGAGTCCCACATCGGGCTCCTTGCTCGGCAGGGAGCCTGCTTCTCCCTCTGCCTGCCACTCTGTCTGCCTGTGCTGGCTCACTCTCTCTCCCTCTCTCTCTGACAAATAAATAAATTAAAAAAAATTTTAAAAAAAAAAAGAAGTGAAGCTTGAAGAAGGGGCTTTAATAAATGAGGACTTGCCACTCAAGGATGAGTAAAGAAAGTGCTTCTTGAGATGGAATCTACTTCTGACAATGATGCTGTGAAGACTGTTGAAACAACAACAGATTTAGATATGACATAAACTTAGTTGATAAAACAGATTTTGATGGGCTGACTCCAGTTTTCAAAGAATTTCTACTAAAATGCCATCAAAAAGCACTGTATGCTAGAGAAACCATTCATGAAAGAAGAGTGAATTGATGCAGAAAAGATTATTGTTGTTTAAGAAACTGTCACAGTCACCCAAACCTTTAACAACCTCCACCCTGATTAGTCAGCAGCCATCAAGGCAAGACACTCCACCAGCAAAAAAAGATTACAATTCACCAAAAGTGCAGATCATGGTTAGCACTGTTTAGAAATAAAGTATTTAATTAAGGTAAGTTCATTTTTTAGACATAATGCTATACTGCACACTTAATAAACTATAGTATAGTATAAACATAACTATTATATGCACTGGGAAACCAAAAATATCACGTGACTTGCTTTGCTGTGACATTCGCTTTACTGCAGTGGTCTGGAACTACACTCACAGTATCTCTGAGATATGCCTATATTTCTTTTGTTTCCTACAACCATCAAGTCTAATTTTTAAAAATTTAAATACAATCAGTAATCCCTACCCCAGTACCTTCTGTGTCCTGAACTGAGAAGGTACTTCCTTAAATCTCAGAGATTAATAAAGCCATCAAAAGGGAATTCCCTTAATCCCCTAATACCACTTTCATAAAATTTATCTAAACTTACACCTATTCTTTCCTCTCTTTAAGCCTCATTACATATGCTTCCATAATTAAAAAAAAGGAAAAAAACATGCAGGAAACAAAGAAAAGCATACCAAATGTATATTTTACACTGCTCATTCTAATAGCTCTGTGGAGGCTGGATCTGAAGGAGTTAAGATGAAAGGCAGAACAAGTTAGAAGGCAGAAATAATGAGATCCAGAACCAGAGCAGTGAGAATAAGGACTGAGAAGAAAAACAGATTGTAGCAACTTCTAGAAAGTACAATGAGAGGACCTGGAGGCTCAGGAGATAGCAGAGATGGGAGGAAGAAGTTATTAGCTAGAAGGATGTCAGTGCTTTTCATCAAGGCAGGGAGCACTGGATGAGTAGTTTTGAGAGGGAAGATGGTGAGTTCAGCTCGGAGTATGTTCAGTTTGAGGTGCTTTTGAGACAGGTGTCCAGCAGGAAGTTTGGCCAACATTCCTGGGAGATACAGAAATGGCTGTCACCAACATTTATGCAGAGTTAGAACCATGAGAGTATATGGAGTCAAGCAGCAAGTATGCACAGAGCAAGAGATAATGTGGGCTGAAACAAGAACTCTGAGGAGCCCCAACATTTAAGAGGAGGACAGAACCCACAAAAGAAGCAGAGGGGAATATCCAGAGAGTCATGAGGAGAACCAGGGAGGCAGTGTCATGGAAGCCCAAAAAGGGGATAATCAACATTGCTAAATGTACCATGAAAGACCAATAGACAAAAACCAAAAAAGTCCTGTGGTCCTAACCATTATAAAGCTTTTAAAAACCTAGCAAGAAAAATTGTGGCAGCAATGTGGAGATAGAAGAAAGGCCTAGAAATGAATGAGAGGTAAAGAGCTGGAGGAAGCAAGTATAGATATTGTCTTGAAAATGCTGACAAAAACAGGTGAGAGATTGGATACAATTAGAGATGGCGGCAAAGTCAAAGGAGATTTTGTTTCTTGTTTTTGTCTTTTTAATTTTTGTTTTGGACCAGAAAGTACTAGTATATGTGTATAGGTTAAGGGGAAGGTACCAGTAGCAGGGAAAGCCTGAAGACACAGGAGAGAGAGCAAACAGATAGGGTGGGTGGGTGTGAGTGCAGGTGTGTGTGCGCACGTGCGCTTGTACATGCCAAGACCATCTGTGCAAAGGGCTGCTGGCCTTGGACAAGGAGGGGAGCCTTCTCATTAGTCTCTGTACTTGTATATGAGTTGTGCGTGCTGGGGCAGAAGGTCAAGGGCCACTGTGCTTAGTAGGTGGCCCTGCTTTTCGCAGTGAAGTGGGGGGTGAGGTGAAAGAGCTGAGAGAAGGTGGGTAAAATAGTAAAGATTTGGATTAGGCACTGAGGGGAAAGGGAGAGGGAGCCATCTGAGGTCAGTGGAAAAACTAACTGGTAATAAGCATTGAGGGTCCAGATGAATGAGGTTGGCAACCCTGACTCTGTGGCAGCGCCAGTCTGTCTGGTTGTGTGGTTTGCTCAAGTATCCGTCTATAATCCAGATGTAGATTGTAGTCTCATCTAGGGACAGGGTTTTCCTCTGTGGGCGCAGTGGAAGAACATGGCTACATGGGAATTGAAGGTATTGGGGAAGGACAGTTGAGAAGATTAACCATGGGGTCTAAGACATGGAAAAGGAAGAGGACAGAAGGAAGCTGGGAAACTGGGAGGAAAAAGAGAGGACAAGGAATTGTAGGTCTCTTAACAAGTCAATGAGCAGACTGGGTGAGGGTGAGAATGGAAAAGCTGAAAGGATAGGGGCAGATTAATGCCACCGTATACCCATAACCTCCAGACTGAACTGGGCCATCAATGCTGTGCAGCCATTTGACCATGAGATAGGTCACTCTCCAACTCTCCATGGTTATTACTGTATATCCTTCCTTGAGTTTGACTTGTTAAGCACTCTTATACGCTCATTCTCAGGAGATAACCTCACTTTGTAATTTAAAGAGTAAATGGAGGGGCGCCAGGGTGGCTCAGTTGGTTAAATGGCTGCCCTTGACTTGGGTCCTAATCCTGGCATCCCGGGGTTGAGCCCTGAGCCAGGCTCCCAGCTCAGCGGGGAGTCTGTTTCTCCTTCTCTCTCTGCTCCCCCACCCCCCGCCCTGTTCCTGTTCTCTCTCTCTTGCTTACTCTCAAATAAATTAAAACTTAAAAAAAAAAAAGTAAATGGATCCTATCAGATGGGAACCCCCAGACCTACAAACAGTCCCGCGTTCACTCTCTTATTTCAAGGTATCTCACATCCCATCTAAGGGCAATGATTTTACCTGTTCTTTGAATCCCAACCTCTCCAGCCTTTACCTGGACCTTGCTGCATTAATTGTCTTCCTTTTCTCTTGGGTATCTTCAGTCTTTCCTTACCTCTCTACTAGCTCCATTGCATCAGCTGAAATATACACAAATCTTTTCAAGAAAAGCCCTCTTCACTTCCACATCTCTCTTCAGCAATCACTTCCTCTGTCCTACTCTTCACAGCTCAGCTTCTACAGAACTGTCTTAATTTTTTCTCCTCACTTTAATGCCTCCCTGTCATTCTTCAACACACTCACAAGGCTTAGTTTATTGGAAGACACAGACAAGTTAACTGGCAACTACAGGACAGTGTGATGAGCACTACAATAGCTTGCTCACACTTGCCATGCTTAACTATAGCTATTGTTTATCTATCTATATCTGTATCTTCCAGACTGCAAGCTATGAGGGCAGAGATGATATCATGGTTAGCACTGTTTTCAGACATCAGCACACTGGATGGCATGTAAAAGACATTCATTGTTTACTGAATAATTAAAGTGAATTATTTATGCTCATATGTATAGCAAACATTTGTTTTATATACCAAAAATCTTCTAACTTAAGGAATTTTTGGAACCTATTTTTAGCAGTAGCATATTGAAAAGGTCTTAGAGTCATACTAAGTAAGCAGATTTCATCAGTTACTGTGTAATATGATTAGGAGAAGGGGGCCTACTTCTTTTAAGAATTCAGACTGAGGAAAAACCATAGGCATAAAGACATTCCTATAGAATTGGCAGTAAGGAGAAGAAGAGGGTACTGAAAGGAACAATGGTGATGAGGAAACATTAGAACCAGAAATGTATGCTGGTACTCATTCACACCAGGCCTAATGGTGAGCTTATTACCACCACTATTCTAGGGTTGGTTACCATAAAGCCTTTTCCTCTAAGAGTTTTAAATGTATTCTCTGGGGATTCTCTTTTGCTTCCCAAAACAATATATTTTCAATTTCACAGAATAGCTGTCAAAAACTAGGATTTAGTCCAACTTTCATAGAATAAAAATATTACAAAAAATATATTTGTCCTGCTGGAAGGAAATATTTAAGAAGCCAAGATTATTACAGAATTGACATTATGTATTTTTTAAAAAATGCATTAAATACATTAGCGCATACAGTTTAATACATTTTATTTCACCAATATTAATTTATACATAATACCATGTAGATTAGGTTAGCAACATTTATCAAAAAGTACAGGACTAAAATTACCTGTTGATCTGAATCCGTTTTTAGTACAGATCTATCTGTAATCAAGACTGACCTGGAGATCTGCCTGTAAAGCACAAAATAGTTAATCAGTGATTCAAATTCCACAGATAAGTTTCATTTATAGTTATATAACTATAAGAAGGTATATTTCAAAGATTTAAGTCATGATAAAAGTGTTGCCTCATCAAGCCAAGCCAAGCTCTGTTTTAATCTTTTCTTGGCTTATTGAAGGGAGGATACTGTGAGGTCATCTGGGTGGCTAAGAGTCTAGTCAACAAAACCAAAAGACAACCAACAGAATGGGAGAAGATACGTGCAAATGATATACCAGATAAAGGGCTACTATTCAAAATCTATAAAGAACTTATCAAACTCAACACCCAAAAAACACATAATCCAATCAAGAAATGGGCAGAAGATATGAACAGAAATTTCTGCAAAGAAGACATCCAGATGGCCAACAGACACATGAAAAAGTGTTCAACATCACTCAGCATCAGGGAAATACAAATCAAAACCTCAGTGAGATACCACCTCACACCAGTCAGAATGGCTAAAATTAACAAGTCAGGAAACAACAGATGCTGGCGAGGATGCGGAGAAGGGGGAACCCTCCTACACTGTTGGTGGGAATGCAAGCTGGTGCAGCCACTCTGGAAAACAGTATGGAGGTTCCCCAAAAAGCTGAAAACAGAGCTACCCTATGACCCAGCAATTGCACTACTAGGTATTTACCTCAAAGATACAAATGCAGTGATATGAAGAGGCATCTGCACCCGAATGTTTACAGCAGTAATGTCCACAATAGCCAAACTATGGAAAGAGCCTAGATATTCATCAACAGATGAATGGATAAAGAAGATGTGGTGTGTGTGTGTGTGTGTGTGTGTGTGTATACACACACACATATGTATATGTGTGTGTATAAAACAGAATACTATGCAGCCATCAAAAAATGAAATCTTGCCTTTTGCAATGACGTGGATTGAACTAGAGGGTATTATGCTAAGCAAAAAAGTCAGTCAGAGAAAGACAATTATATGATCTCACTAATATGTGGAATTTGAGAAACAAAACAGAGGATCATAGGGGAAGAGAGGAAAAAAATGAAACAAGACAAAACCAGAGAGGGAGACAAACCAAAAGAGACTGTTATTCTCAGGAAACAAACTGAGGGTTGCTGGAGTTAAGAGGGGTGGGAGGGATGGGGTGGCTGGGTGATGGGACATTGGGGAGGGTATATGCTATGGTGGGCGCTGTGAACTGTGTAAGACTGATGAATCACAGACATGTACTCCTGAAACAATACATTGTATGTTAATAAAATATGAAAATACAAAAAAAAAAGGAGTCTGCCTTCTCCTCAGGTCATGATCTTGCATGGGGCCCCATGCTCAGCAGGGAGTCTGCTTCTCCCTCTCCTTCTGCCCCTCGTCCTGCTTTTGTGTGTGCGTGCACACGCTTTCTCTTGCTCTCTCAAATAAATACAATCTTGGAAAAAAAAAAAGGAAAGGAGGATATGTGACCTGCAGACCAACCCCAGCTGATGCAATGGAGTCAAAATTAGACTGGCCTCCCCTACAACCAGACTCAGTGAGTATATATATATATATATATGAATGACATGTCTTTGGTTTGGTACACATTTGCAACTAACTTGAAGAACACAGTCATACAGAAGTGTCAATATAATCACACAGATAAATTTTCCAATGTTTCACCTTCCCTTGGACAGTGGGTGGAGGGGTGCCTTACCGGTACTGTACATGTGAGCATGTGTTCTCAGAAAAGTAACTGTCCTCCACAAGGAAATGCTTAGAGATTATTCTCTGACCAAACTGATCTATGATTGCTTTACATCTACAAAGAAGAAAAACATAGCAGAAAAAATTTCTCATTAATGATTACACAACTGAAAAATAAACATAATCAGCTACAATTTTGAACCTAAAACCAATTTCTTGGAAGACAAACTTCAGAACAGTATACAATTTTACATTTTGACATAAAACTGACACTAAATTACAGAATATATATTCTTTTTGCTACCTTGAAATCTTTAAGCTATAAGCATAGAATTTAAATATTTATTTTGAATACCATTAATAAGAATTATGTTAGTATAAGTATTACAGTATAAGCATAAGCTTTCTAATGTTTAGGAACATAGAAGCATTTCTTTTGTTTAGAAAACAGGCTTTTTCCCCCTTAACAGATCTAAGAAAAGGAGAGAAAAGTTGATTAAGTATCTTGTTATATCATCACAGTCTGTAAAAGTCACTAAAGCCTTTTTATTTTTGTTAAGTGTTGCTTTCTCTTTTGTTCAACAATAGCCACCTGGTCACCTGATAATGTTTTAAACAAATAAAAAAGGAGGGATAAAGCTTCTTTTAATAAGTTTCTACTTACTTCAAAGGATGATCACAAAAAGATTTCTTCCAAGTGCTATTTCTAAATAAGGAAAACACTTATGAATGGACACTATCAGGTCTCTGTCATGTGATATGTATTAGGACAATGAATTATATGGAACCCCCCCCACTGACCTTCTTTCAATGTGTCTAGATAAAAGGATGAAAATTAGAATCCATCTCCTTGCAGTGCCACAAGTTATAAATGTACTTTATAGGGCTCATTATCCAAACTAATGGACTAAGGGCAACATCCTTGAAATGGACTTACCAGCACTGACAAAGCCAGTATGCAATATTTCAGAAATGATATGCAAATGGCTGCATGTTTGCCATATCTTTTTATCATGAAAAATATCACAGCTTACTTTTGTCACAGCTTCTCCTCTTGAGATCAGAATTATTTTATTAGAAATACATTTGTATGTTACTCCTCATAAAATGCAAGCAAATAATTTCAAATTTATACAATATTTTAAATGTATTGATATAAATTAAAATATGCTATAGCACTCTAAAAATAAGGCAAATAAGAGATATTTACCAGGCATAAAAGCATTAAAAATAAAATAATGAACGCCCATGACCAACAATAAGAGGAATTTAATGTGTATTTCCTAAAGGCAGACTATGATATGTTTATTCTTGAATAAATGACCGGCCACTGTTGTCAGTACAGACTGTGATATCTCATGATATTAGATATACGTAATACATATTTTAACCAGTCACATATTAATACATATTATATTACATTATTATTTATGTGATTTTTTTCCCATCTCACCTCCAATTCCTTTGTCTTTCTCAGTTATGTTTCTATTGCATATGTCCTTATATTTCATTAAACTAGAGGTTTGCCTTATAAAATACTTAACTAAATAGATGTAAGGTATTTATACCTAGATACAATATTTTCCAAAAGTATTATTTAAAAACTGAAAAGGTAAGTTACTTACTCAGTATCCTGTTTAATACATTCATACACAATTTAAAACACAAGGTACTTTTGGCAATGGAGAAGAGAAATCTGCTGATATATCATTAAACACTGATCCCTGTTTGTCCTGGAAATACTGACAAAGCCTTTTTCTTACCTTTAAGTCAGAAACTATAGAAGTCAAGAGGGAATAATCTGGGCAGAAAAAAAGAGGGTGTTATAATCTATATCTTGATAGGGATTTGGGTTATTCAGATTTATCATTTATCAAAACTCAGCTACTGAGCACTTAAAATTTGGGCACTTCACTGTATGTAAATTTTACAACAAAATAAAAGGCTATAAATAAATATTAAACTCTTAATGATAGGCACACCAAGGTATTTAGGGGAAATTGTACTGATATTTGGAATTTACTATGAAATTCTTAAGAAAGGTGAACAGATGGACAGAGAAATAAATATCTGGGTAAATACATGATTAAGCAAGTAATATATGAAGATGTTAGTTGTAGAATCTAGGTTGTGGATATACAAATACTCATACTGAAATTCTCTCAACATTGGTGTAGATTTGAAAATTTTCATCATAAAATGTTGGAATAAAATTGATGGGGCTGGGGGAGTGGTGTTACTATAAATCCTGGACTCCAGTCTAAGTCTTTGCAAAGGACTCCTAGTTAAATAAACCACACCATTAAACCTGGCCCTCAAGTTAGTGGATACCTTCTTGTTTTGTAGGCTTCCAAACACTAACAGGGCTGCTTCGATGGTAGCTACACCCTTGGTGACTGGTAGAAATTGGTTTCAGAAGCTACGGTATTAGAAAGAAATACTGGTACCACTCAAAAGGGAGGTAAGGATGCACAAGGATTAGGGAGTTCAACTATGCAAGGTCAATATAACAGTAAATGTGTCTATTTATGCTGAAGATTCTAGATGAAACAATGATTCTCAGAGCAGGAGGAGGAGGAGGAGGAAGAGGGAGCAAATCAGAATCACACCTGGGGGACTTTTTCAAATTATAAGTACCCCTGGAGATTCTGATAAACTCCCAAATCCAAGAAATGAATCACTGTTGAGCATGACACTGCTACTGTTATAGTTTTAGGCTGTGCTAGGTAGAGAAAAGTCAAGAACTATTGCTACAAAAAAAGGTGATTTCTGTAGAAATTGATGTGGTGGTCACAGATGGCCAATCTGGTAGATGATGGTAACACAACTCACCTGAGAGTCTCAACTCTGAAGTACTAAGGCTCCAGGCCTGAGCAAGGCTGTTCAAACCAAATCATGTTTAAGTAAGGAATAAGATTTGTTTCCCAACCCCCCCAATACTTGACTTACTGTCATATATTAGGCATAATTAGGAGAACAATGAAGAAAGGAATATTAATTTGAGACCCAGACTTAGACTTTGTACTATAAAGATTAATATAAAAAATTAGATGACACTTAAGTGATAGAAAAGAGCAAAACAAAAACAGTACTGCCAGAGACATTAAAACACCCTTCCACATAAACCTAAGGAAGCCGTTAAAGATTAACAGCATGCTGGATTTAGTGGAGGGCCTTGCTGAGCCTCATAAGTAGTAAACTGAGGAGGAACATGATAGGAGTTCTCAATTACAGAGACACAAGGACCAGGCCGATCATAAGAATCACTGAGGCCAGACAGAACATTTCCAGAGCTGAGTTTTCTAAATCAACAATCACAACAGTTACTCAATTCTTGGTTCAACGACATGAGGACATATACAGCAAAATGACAGGGAAGAAAATGCTCAGCAAGATGAAAACTTTTATCTGAAATTTGCCCCAGAAGAGAAATATAACATTATAACAGGTATCCAATCTCTATGATTTTCAGAATATCCCAGTGGTATGATAAGAAATGCAGAAATCACATGAAATAATAAAAGAAAAAATACACTAATCAAGAAAATTAGAAGATCCCCAATCTTTGAAGGAAACAAAATAATTCTTTCTATAACACAGTTCAAGTGTCACCTCTTCAATAAAACCATTCCAAAATGCTTATCATTTTCTTGGGTAAAAATCCACCCCAATAGTTTCAAATACCATTAACAGATAACTCTAAATCTGTGGTTCTGTGTTCTGAACAATCCCAAACTCTGTATCCATACTTTTTTTCACCTTGTATCCATATTTTTAACCGTGTGTTATCTATTTCTTTCTGGATAGACTCTAAACACTTTTTAAACCTAGCATACTCCTGGGGCACCTGGGTGGCTCAGATGGTTAAGCTACTGCCTTTGGCTCAGGTCATGATCTCCGGGTCCTGGGCTCAAGCCCCACACCGGGCTTCTGGCTCAGTGGGTAGTCTGCTTCTCCCTCTCCCTTTGCCTCTCCCCCTGCTCATTCTCTCTCTCTCTCTCTTTCTTTCTCTGTCCCTGTCTCAAATGAATAAATAAAATCTTAAAAAAAATAAACCTAGCATACCCCAAACCGAGTTCATCATGACTCACTTGTTTCCCCCTTGGAATACCTATCTCATGTAATGACATGACCAACAGTTAGCTTCCTTAGCTTAGAAACTTTCTTCCCATATCTAATCTACTACTCAATTTTGATTCTACCTTATAAATAGTTCTTGAAACTAGCTTCTTCTCTTCATCTCTACCACACTGCCTTAGACTTGTGCTTAGTCTGATAAGATAATGGACTGCTAGCAAGTCAGTAGCTCATTTGTTTGATGTAAATGATGGCGTAACAATCATGTGCCAAGCACTGTTTTAAGATATAAAAATAAAAATATCTTATCCCTAGGGAGCTCCCAATATAATGAAGATTCACACAGGCAATTGTAAGGTAACACCCAAGTTCAGGGATAAGAAATGAGGACAGGACGTCATGAGAGTACATCTAACTAAGCTTGGGTGGGGGGAAGTGGAGTATCAGGGAATGTTCCTCAGAGAAAGTGATAACATTAGCTGTTTCTAAAGGATGTAAACTAGTTAAGCAAGTAAGAACATTTCAGGCAGAAGGGCAGCATTCGCAGGGGTACAGAGGCAAGTAAGAAAAGTACAGGGAACCACACACAGTTCTGTGTATATAGAATACAATAGAAGCAGGGAGGGAAGAGAGATGAGTTAGAAAGGCAGGCAGAGGCCAGATCCCAGAGCCTCACGGCCATGTAAAAGGGTCTTACACTTTTTTGGAAGTGATATAAAGGCACTGAAGCTTTTTACACAGGGAGGGACAGAGGCTAGATCTGCGTAGTGAAAAGATCTCAATGTGTAATTATCTCACTAATTTATTTTTTCTTAAAAATTCCCCAGTAGACTCCAAACTCCACTCAAACAAAGACCACTATTGTCTTGTTCTCGGCTATATTCCTAGTGCATGGGACACCGAAAACCACCACTGATTACAGTCCAAAGTCCTTAGCTTGGGCACAGAAGGATCTTCAGGATGTATCTCCTCCACAGGATTCCAAAGTATCTAATTACATTAACAACTGTAACTAGCTAACATGTATTGTGCTCTTACTGTGTGTAACAAATGGTCCTACCTGCATTATCTGTTAATAATCATAATAACCAAATAAAGTAGTTACTGTCATGTACCACTTCATACAGAAATTGGAGCACAGGGAGGTTAAACAACTTTCAAAGTTCATTCAGTTAGTAAGTGGGGAAGCCAGGATATAGACCCAGGTCTATCTGACTTGAGGGTCCACACTGTTTACTGCTCTCTCTGTACATAAAGGCAAGGTCCATGTTTTATTCATCTCATTATTCCCATGGCAACTAGCATGGAGTTGGAGGTTGGTGGAGGTTAAATGTATAGAATATTATCACTACCAGTTTGCAAATGAGACATGTTAAAATCAGAAATTCGGCAATTTTCCTACAATGACTAATGGTAGTAAGATCAGTCACCTCACATGCTCTAACATACTATATTCATTATTAACTTCCAAGTATCTGGAAAAGGTATAGTTATTTCTGACATCAGAAAAAAAGATATCTCCAAGAAATAGTCACATCAGGAATTCTACTAAGTGAGACAGCAGAAGTACAAAAGAACAGTAGCTGAAGTAATTAGATTCAGACTACTGGTTACAGACATATCTAGCCCAAGGTCATCCATACTCTACCCCAGTATCAAATACTGTACTGCTAAATGGCCAAATCTACTTTATAGGAGTTTTATACAGTTAGCATAGCTGCAAAGAAAAAGAAAGCTGCTCAACAAGAGCATTCAATGTTTCTAGAAACAGTCAACAGAGGGGTTCAGTATTAGAATTTAGTGACAGGGTATATATAAAAAAGAATTGTTGATATCTATGTCCTCTGAAAATTGAAAAGCAGAGCCAATGGACAGTATAGCAAAGAGAGCACAAAGGCAAACTAAACAAAAATGAAAAATAAGACCTATCTGAAAATAAGTATGGTTAATATTCCATATTTCTTCTTTCAAAGTTTGTACAATACTTTCATGTGTAATCACCACACTGAATTCAGTGCTATGATCATTTATGCTTCTATAGCTTTACTCAGTGGATGGTGAAAAAAAGCATCAAAAGATTATTATCAGTTTTTTTTTCCTTAAAGATTTTATTTATTTGAGAGAGAGAGAGATCACAAGTAGGCAGAGCAGCGGGGATAGAGGGGGTGGGAAGCAAGCTCCCTGCTCAGCAGAGAGCCCGATTCTGGGCTCAATCCCAGGACCCTGAGATCATGACCAGAGCTGAAGGCAGAGGCTTAACCCACTGAGCCACCCAGGCACCCCATCATCAGTTTTTAAAGATTCATTCATTCATTTAACACATAGCCACTCAGTACAATGGGTGATACGAACCTGTTTTGCTTCTGGACATTTTCTTACATGGAACTTACAATCATACAAGGGGACCTGGCTCAGGGGGCCAGCAGACGGTTCTGATCTAGTTGGCAAAATCAGGAAATAAACTCAGATCTTAGAACTCAATCATGAGTAGTTCTTAGCTATACCAAAGGGGATGCCAAGTGTTCAACACAGAAAAACAGGAACAGACAGGCAACCTAAGACCATAAGGAGACAAATGCAAATCTTTGTCCATTTCTTTATTAATATTCTAAATACACTTAGAATAAACAATTGTTTAAGTCAACTGGAAAGTTTAAAAAGAAATGTATGCTGGATATGTCTAAATATAAGTCCAAGATTTTTGCCTCAAAAAATTATCCCTCACTTCATACTCAAGCCCTGACAAAATAACTCCTATTGATACGGGAAACAAAGGCAAAAGAAATGCAGCTTAAATGAAAATCTCCTTATAGCTTGCAGCCCACTGATAGGTACTTGAAAGATGCAGAGCATGACCTTCCTCAATGAACTCATGGCTGCCTTAGTGCCTTAATGTTTAAAAGTAAACTTGTCTTGGCAGCAGCTGGCCCCTCAAGGTCCTGAGACCCTTGTTCCAGATTCCTTGGAGACTTGTGCTATCCCTAATTCACACTAATTAAAAAATATACAGTCTCTCCTCACAATCCCCATATAGCTCTTTCTGCCCACAGGTCCTATCTCATAAATAGGGAAGGGGTTAAGGTATAGGCAGGAGGCCCCTGGCTCGGCTCTGCAACTCCTCCTGGCAGGTGGAGACGCTGAGACGGAGATGAACAAGAGGTAAGGGAACAAACCAAGATAGCACAAGAATCTCAAGGAAACAAGCCTCCCAGTCCGTTCTCAATAAAAGAGCCACTGAAAGCCCTCAGCAGCAACCCATTCAGGTCCCCTCTCACTCTAAAGAGTTTTCTTTCCTTTCTGCTCTCACCTTCACTTAATAAACTTCCACTTCATTTCACCCATTTGGGTCCATGAGATTCATTCTTCAACTCTGTGAGACAAGAACCCCGTAATCCTCCAACACTATTACTGGTAGCTCTTTTAAGTATTTGATTTTGAACATGAAAGTAGTGTTTGGGAAAGATAAATTAGCCTGAATCAACTTTAATCAATGCTAGCTTTAGATATTTATAGAGACTGTTTGATATGAAAGGGATTTTTATTAAAAAGGCAAAAAATTATTATAAATTTTGTAATTATCAGTGAAGGTATGAATTTATAATTTTTGAGTATTGTGGTCTCTTAAATAAAACTTCTAAAGATCACTTAAGCAATATACTATCGTGAAAATACTGGAGAGATCATGAATACTACAAACACAGGTCAAATTTAAAAACTGTTCTACTCCTAAGGAAGTAAATAATAATGGCTTGGAATAAATGTTCAAGTAAGAGAATCACAACCAGAATCCAAAATGGCTGTATCCTAACCAAGATGGACAAAAAAAAAATTCATTGGAAAACTGGAGGTCTAATAAAATAATAATATGATAGTCCAAGTAGACATTTTGCTATTTATATCCATAAAAGGTTTTTTTTTTTTTTTTTGATTTCTCACTAGGACTGAAGATTACCTAATATGTAAGAATGGCCTACATTCAAGCTTATAAATCATGTCAGGATACTTTATTTATAAATGTTAAGGAAAATCTAAGTACTTTCTAAGTACTTTTTTTTTATTTTAAATTTTTATTTTTTATAAACAAATTTTTATCCCCAGGGGTACATGTCTGTGAATCGCCAGGTTTACACACTTCACAGCACTAACCATAGCACATACCCTCCCCAATGTCCATTACCCCACCCACCTTTCCCGACCCCCTCCCCCCAGCAACCCTCAGTTTGTTTTGTAAGATTAAGAGTCACTTATGGTTTGTC
>PISX010006033.1:0-101384 GCA_004024625.1 Mellivora capensis | reverse complement strand
AATCAAGCCCACAGAAAGAGAGAAGTAGTGCCCAGAGAGCAGGGCATCTTGTAGGGGAATTATGCAGTGAGCTGCTATGTTGCCATCTCCTGCATTTGGATTCTGGAAAATATCTCCCCTGTTATCCTCTGTTTGACAAAAGCTTGTTTGAATGGCTTTCTCCTTCCTGCAAAAGATACTCTGATTAAAATAATCTCTAAAAGAAGGTTTCCTGAAACCCTTAGAGGATTGCACAAATTTACTGAGACCCTCTGGTTATATCAAGACTGGGTCATGCTCTGAGCCTTGCATAAGGCACATGCTCAATAAATAATTGTTGTCTGAATGAAGGTAGCAATGAAAAGCTGCCCCAAAGGATCTTCACTGGCTGCCTGAGAGTCCTCATTTACCTGTCTGACATCCACAGCACTACAAGGAAAGTGGTCACACGGGCTCATGCACAGCTTGGATTCTTGCCTCAAACTTATTCCAGTAATCATTGCACACCTGTTTTCTTTGGCAGTCTGGGTTGCACTGAGCCATGCCAGTGGATATTAGAGTTCTTCTCTGCTCCCAGTCTCTAGTGAATGATGGCTTTTGTGACAAGGAAAATGCTCAGTGTTCTCTTGAGTCCCATCACCAGTCAGAACTGTAAGGATTGGAGCACAGAATCAAGCACAGACAGCCCACAAGTGAAGATTTAGTTCCTGGTGAACGGGAATAGGCTTCACAAGTAGTTTTGGAAATGAGGTCAAACCCATTTGTTTCCAGATGGTCCCAGAACTACAGAAAAATTCAAAGGGTAATGGAAAATTTTCAGGCATCACATGGTCGTTCATCATATCTAACCAGCACTTTGATTCCTGAAATGTTGGATATATCTGTCATGGAAGCTAGCTGTCCCTTATAAGTGGACATTTTTTTTTCAAAGTAAAGAAACACCTTTCAATTCAAGGATTCATAAGGCACATCTTAATCACTCCTTCCACGTTACTGTCAAAATTCAAATATATATATATATATATATGTATATAACTTATATATTTATATCACAGATATATTAGCTAACATATATAAATATATATTAGCATTATTTTTCTTCTTCGTATTGTTTATTTAAAAATATTTATTAAGGACCTACTATTTGTCACAAATTTGGACACAAAGATGGAGTGAGCAAAACAAACTCTCCTGCTTTCACAGAACACATATTCTAGTTGGCACCTAGAGGAAGAAAGAGAATAAACAAACAAAAGAGGAAATACATATGATGAGGGAGAAAATATTTCAGAATTATGTAGATACATAGTTCCCCAAGTAAGAGGGAGTTGCTCAAGGAAGAACTCACTGAAATGATGACATGTGGAGGAGATCTGAAGGCAATGTGGAAGTCAACCCTACATAAATCCAGGGAAAGAACATTCTGGGAAGAGGGAACAGCACATGCAAAGGCACCGAGGCAAGAGATGCTTGGAGTAGAGTGTTGCAGTGTACCTATGTTTCAGGAAAGGAAGGAATGGAGTCAGTAAAGAGAAGAGGCTAGTTCATGAAGTCATAGATGTGTATGCAAATACTTTCTACTAGACTGTAAATTCTAAAAAGCAAAGACAATGTATTATTCATCTTTTTTCCTTTCCTAGCTCTTCCTACAGCTCCTGGCATGTAAGAGTGTTTTAATAAATGTTAGTTGTGGTTATAAATGAATGCATAGTTTACTTATGCTTTATGTCATGTCTAGTACATTCCTTTAATTATTATGAAATAAAGAAATTAAATTTAGCTTTCATTTCCTTTAATACTGAACTAGGTTTAATTCCTGAGGCAAGAGATATAACTCTATTTAGATGATGAGTGGCTGCATGGATGGATGGATGGATGGATGGATGGAGCAACAGACTTAGATATATAGATGTCAGATTTAAGCAAACCCCTAGCAGCTGGCCATGATACAGCTGTACACACGACCATGAACCAGTGAGCCTCTCAGCTTATCCTTGACCTGTCTATTTGCAATTTTTAACCATCAAATGATGCAGCATGCGGAGTGGGAGTCACCAGCACAAGTGGGTGAGATTATGGTTTGCTGAAAGCACTGCTGTCTCAAGCTCAAGAATGTTGCACTATTGTCACTTGAATATAAGCACAGTTCTGGGCATCTTTATCTCCCTGGCCTTGAAAGGTTATTGCTCTGATTCAGTAATTCTGACTTATCTCCTGATTGTATCTCGTGTCTTCTTTTGTTTTTTTTCATATTTCTGGATGATTTGTAGGAATTTCCAGCATAACACTAACAGGTAGGGCTCAGCTGATTTAATTGTGCACAGACCCCCATAAATGCACCACAGGCCATTGGGACCCACCAGGTTCCCGGCCAAGGTTTCTTTTCTTGTTTCTTTTGTCTTGACATTGGCCAAGCCTAAGGCCCTCTTTAACTACTATGAGTAAATGAATGAGCAAGCTGAGGTCCAGCCAGATCTTACAAGAAGAAAATAAAGACCATTAGTTAGAAATTGTTAAGTTGAAGTTGAAAAAGTTTTATTAGTTTTTAAATTTTTATTTCAAGATTTTAAGAAGAAAACAACTAGTTCTTTGTACGTAAATAAAGTCATTTCCTTCTATGAAATTGGTGAACACATTTCCCATGTAGTTATTTTTTTTAAGACTTATTTATTTATTTGACAGACAGAGATCACAAGTAGACAGAGAGGCAGGCAGAGAGAGAGGAGGAGGAAGCAGGCTCCCCGCTGAGCAGAGAGCCCGATGCAGGGCTCGATCCCAGGACCCTGGGATCATGACCTGAGCTGAAGGCAGAGGCTTTAATCCACTGAGCCACCCAGGAGGCCCTCCCATGTAGTTATTACAACAGATCTAAGGACATTCATTGACATGTTGCACTAGACTGTGTGTCTTTTATTATTATGTTAGTCACCATAGAGTACTCATTAGTTTTTGATGTAGTGTTCCATGATTCGTTGTTTGCATGTAACAACCAATGCTAGACTGTGAGTTCTAATATACATATGTATATATGAGTTCTAATGTCGGAAATGAATAAATGTACATTTATGTACATTATGAAGATTGTATTATGAAGATTGAATAAATGTCAGAAATGAATAAAGTACATTCTCTTTTAAAAACACTCTCACACGGGATAGAATTCTGATCTGTATCCTTCCCCAAGTATCTATTCACACCATGCTGTGTATCATGGAAGCTCCCTACAAACTACAACTGGTGTCCAAATACAAGACTTTCTCAAGAAACTTCTCTGGACTTTGAGTGCTAGGGATAATGTGTCTTCTGAATTACTGGTCTACTTCTTTTTATGGGACAATAAAAACTATACAAACTAGATGAACTAGTTCAGTTTTCTTTTGTTTTTGCCTGTTTGTCTTTTGTTTGTTCACCTTGTCTTGAAGAAATTCAAAGCCTGAGCATTAAACTCTATTTCATTACCCCTCATCCCAGTTTTGTGGTATAATTATCCAGTCCCTGCTGACACTACATGATTTCTGATCTTCATTTAGCTTTATTTCAGCTTTCCCATTGTTACAAGCTTTCAGTCCTGTTCAGGGAAATTTAAGGATGGCTCCATGAGAAACAGAAAAAAAAATTATGGCTAGTAAGCAGAGTTATGTGATGTACTGCTCTAAAATGTGGGGTTCTAGTCATGTAGACCTGAATTCAAATATCAGCTTCAACAATTACTCAAAGTGTGAACCTGATTGAGCAAATTGCTTAAATTTTCTGAACTTCAATTTCTTCGTCTGATACATAGGATGATGATAATAAAATACCCTAAGTATTACATAAGACTGCACACAGAAAATGTTTAGAATCCGACCTAGCGCTTTGTAAATGCCCAATAAATTATATCCCCACAGGAACAAGTAAAAGCGATTGAGAAGCAACTCTGAGTCACACAATGTATGAAAGTGTTTCTTGAATATAGGAGAATAGCTAAAAGTTCCCACTTTATAATTGGTTTGGTTTAAATCCCAGCTCCATAATCTACTCTGTAACCCCGGGCAAGTTCCCCTACCTTGTTATGCCTCAGTTTCCTAACATTAAATGGAAGTGAGAACAGAGTCTCCCTCACTTTAAGGCGGTAACACGGCGTAGGTGCTTTAAAGGGAGTCTGGTATACAGTAACCACTTGATAAATGCTACCACCACTTCTACAACTGTAATAATTAATAATAAATAGTAGTAGTGGTAGTAGTAGCCACAACTGACTCCTAGATTCAAATTAAAATTTCAGAAACATCTACTCCACTTTTGCCCCAAGAAAAACCTGAAACAATAAACACAGAACACTGACTTGGTCTGGGAACACAGAGATACTTTTCCTGGGCTTGTTTTCACTTACACATTGGGAACTTTTTTGATAATAACAGAAGAGACAAATATTTGTATGGAAATCCATGAGCAATATAAGCCCAGAAAGGCACACATTGCAACTTCTCCATGACAGAAAGGAATTGTTTGTGGAAGATGCCTCTCTCTTACATATATATCTCTTCTAGAGTCAAGAACCAAGTGAATTGAAATAGCCCCAAACCTCATCATTATTGAGTCCTTATATTTTTTTTTTCATTTTACTCTTTGCACTGTTTTCATTTTTACCGACCATCTCTTTTGATCCTCAGGGTGAGCCAAAAATGAGAGCAGGACATGTGCAGTTATTATCCAGAATAAAGCGAGTAATCAAGTGAATTGACTACCATGGTGCCACCCAACTGGGAAGTGACTGGCATGGCTTCAAAGCCAACAACGTTCTTTCCTCAAATTATGCACCTTGCCCTAAACCAGACCTCCACGCCAGAGCATTTTCATCTGCAAGAAATTCCACAGCAAGCACCAGCACGTCTATAGAGAAGACTCCAGATGCTTCAGCTTTCAGCTTTCCTCCAGGAAGGCACCTCCCTCTACACCTCCCAGAAAAGGGAAACTTTGGGAGAACAGAGTGCCTCTTTCCTTTCGTTCCACGTGTGTCTTGTTTCCGCATACAGCCTTGTTGTCACCAAGCTGTCAACTCAGCACCCACCAGCAGCAGTAAAGGAAGTGCATCTTCATCCCTGGTGCTTAAAATGGAAAAAGGAAGCACATAATCATGGGATTAGGAGCAGCTGAATCTAGGGATGCTGAAAAACCCTTTAGAACAGGTTGCCAAATCATTCGACTTCATTGAAATCTTTTTTCTGTTATTTAAACTCTTCTGGATTATAAGAGAAATGTAATTAAAACCATGATTTTCTCTAATCTAATGAATAGCTTCTGCTGTCTAAGAAAAAATGAGAGCCTCAAAAACATACCTGCGGCTATTCTAGCCCTTGGGAGGAGGGAAAGGCCTCTGGTGCCATCCAGATTGCTTGGAAACTGACCATGCACATGGGCTGGGCTCTGGGCTGGTTATTATGCTACTGTCTCTCAGCACCACCCACCCTTCTGTTTCCTAGTTTATAATTCTGAGGCTGGACTCCACAGATAAAATTCTCCTTTGCCATCTGGCTTCCTGTTAGGATCTGCCAATAAAGGGTGTGAAAGGGAGACAGCAAGCCTGGAGGAAGAAGGGATTTGCTCCTTGCTGCTTGTTTCCTGCTCTGCCAGTCACCTGAACAATGGCTCTTGACCCCAGCAGCAGCTGGGGTTCCTGATCCTTTTTTCCATACTCCCTCATGTCTAATCCAACCTCTTCTTTTTGCTCCCCCTTACCGCAGGTGGTAGGTTTTACCTGCAGTTACTATATCTTTCTTCATTTACAGTTCTCCAAATGCCTGTTTAGCCATTCAATTCCCTAAGTTAAATTATCTCTTTAAAATAACTGGTATGGGTGGTTCCTCTTCTCCCGATGAGACATTGCATTCTGCCATGCAGTTATAGATCAAATAGGTGAAATCTAGTACCTTCCATGATACATGATTTCACGGAGGGCATGCATAAAGGACTGAGCAAATAACTTCGGGAAATGCTGGCCTGAACAAAGACAGTTTCACTTACTGCAGGATTTCTCAGAGCTTTCAATCTCCTAATATGTTTGTGAATCCCAAAGACAGAGTTACAAATTTCAGCTGGCCCCCTAGATCACATTTGGTCCATCTTTTCATCTATCTACTCTCTATACATCTAATCAGATATTTACATTCCCTCAAACATCTTCCTCCCTCCCACTGTCACCACCCTAGTCCCAACCCTCATTACCTGCATCTGCCAGCCACCAACCTGACCACCTTCCTTTCTCCTCACCCTACACCCCCACCCCCAGTCAGCCCTCCAGAGAAAGGTCAGACAATTGCGGCCTATAGACCAAGCCAACCAGCTGTCTGTTTCTTCATAGCTAACCAGCTAAGGATATTTTTTTAATATTTTTATGCAGTTACATTTAAATGGTTATATAAATACCTATATAATAGTTTCTATGTTTCCTCTTGGCCTTTAAAACCTCAAAAATCTACTCTCTGGCCCTTTAAGAGAAAGTTTGCTAACCCTTGCGTCACCCTCCTGCCTGATGCATTTATCCTAAATCACTTAAGTTCTTTGTCATGGCTTCTCACAAGTTGCTTTCCCTTGTTTAGTGTGAATGTTTAGAAAACTATGTACAAGGAAAATCATCTCATGAAACACTTCCTCACTCGAGTAGGGAAGTGAGATCCTTCTTTTAGGTTTTGGAAAAGAAGAAAATTGCTGTCACCTACTGACTCCTGAACAGAATCAGGGAGCCATGTAAGTGTACAAAGTCCCCTTCTGGATACAATGTACACTAAACAGAGGTCAAACAGAAGGAATGACTACTTTTGTCAAAGCAGAATTGCCAGGCGGGAAGGGGTAGGTACAGACAGGGATGTGCTCACCAAAGTTCAGCAGCTGGCTCTCCAGGAAGCATGGTATCAGAGGAAAGAAGCCCTGCCCTATAGCATCTGCTCATTTCTATGGTGTAAATCCTCCCACCATGCTGGTTTCAAGTTACCAGTGTGACATTACTGGACGCAGAGCTGGGAAGAAACACACTATGGGCTTTCACTCTGGCATGCCAAGAACAGGACAGGAACCAAAGCAGAAAAAGTAAAGTCCCATTTCTCTGAGCCTCCATACCCTGACCCCTGAGGGGAAGACCAAGCACCCAGACTGGGGATTCAGAGTCAAGTCCACAGCTGATCCTTGGTGCCAGTCTGAAGTTTAAGAACATATGTCATCTGCTCTCTTTGTGATGCCATTTCTTCCTGGGAACTGGGGAGGTCCACCTTGTCCCTATGCTGAAATTCCTTCAATTTCTGCCACAGTAAGAAATGCTCTTAAGAAAGAAATCAAGGAGTGGTGCCTATGTGGCTCAGTCAGTGAAGTGTCTGCCTTTGGCTCAGATCATAATCGCAGGGTCCTGGGATCAAGTCCTGCATCAGGCTCCTTGCTCTGTGGGGAGCCTGCTTCTCCCTCTGCTTGGCGCTCCCCCAGCTTGTGCTCTCTCGCTCGCTCTCTCTCTCTCTCTGACAAATAAATAAAATCTTAAAAAGAAAGAAAGAAGGAAGGAAGGAAGGAAGGAAGGAAGGAAGGAAGGAAGGAAAAAATCAAGGAAATATATACTTACCTACCCCATGGGCCAAATGCCTGACATCAGACCCTGTCCTGGAGTCATGTTTCGTTAGGAAGCAAAAAGGAAAGAAAACCTGAAGACAGTACTTGTTGGGACAGACATCTGAAAGAGGAAATAAGAAGGAAGGGAACTAACCTCTATCAGATGTCTGTTTCTTGCTAGACAGGAGGTTCAGAGGTCTGAACTTGGAGGAAATAAAATTTCACCTTTTTTCCCCACTCTTCCTTAACTAAAATCTACCATTTTCTTCATTTCCAAAGGTAGGCTGCAAACCCACAATATGGCTTTGTCAACAACAAAAATCACAGATATTTTCATGTATGAGTTTGGTAGATAAATTAAAATATTGTTCAAGTGTTCCATTACTTCAAAATTCTAGTAGTTACAGACTCTCAGCTTGATCTTTTAATTTTTAACATATTAACAAAGAAATGCATATTGTTTGCTAACATTTGGCAACTTCAATACAATTGGCGTCCTTTGTCATTCTATAGTTTGTTTTATGAATCTAAAGTAATTGTTCCAGGAAATCCATTAGGCTTCATGAGAGCGCCAAAAGCATACACAGACAATAAAAGGTCGAGAACTTCTGCCAAAGCATTTTAAATATGTTATTCCTTTTAAACCCCAAAAGGATGCGAACAGGCTTTCTTGTTGCCCTTTCACTGATGGGAACATGGACTGTTAGAGAAGTTAAATGACGATCCCAAGCTTATTCTTCCATCAGCTGGCAGACCCAGCAACTGAACCCCACAAAGATAAAAATGAAAAAAATAAAAATAAAAAATAAAAAGTTTGTTGTGTATATAGTCTCTTTTTTAACAGTTGGGTAGGTTCATTTAAAAAATACAAAGCAATAAGGAAAAGACAAACATCCCAAGAAAATGATTTGTAATTAAAAGTGATACATCACTTTGCTTTACTTATTTATCCAACAATGGACATTTAGGTTGTTTCCATGTCTTGACTATTATAAATAATGGGGCAATGAACATAGGGGTGCACCTATCTCTTCAAGATAGTGATTTCATTTCCTTCAGAAATATACTCAGAAGTAGGATTGCTGGATCATACAGCAGTTCTGTTTTAATTTTTTGAGGAACCTCCATGTTGTTTTCCATATAGGCTAAACCAAGTTAAATTCTGAAGTCTAATTATTCTGAATTCTTTGCCAGGCCAGTTCACAGATCTCCATTTCTTTAGGGTCTGTCTTTGAATCTTTATTAGTTTCCTTTGTTTGTGTCATATTTACCTAATTCTTTGTGATTCTTGATTCCTTGCATTGGTATCTGTGCATTTGAGTGAGTAGTCTCCTCTTCCAGACTTCACAGGTTCACTTTGGCAGGGACAGTCCTTCACCATCAGCTCAGTTTGGAGTCCTGAACAGGTCAACTGGTAGTATATGTGGGCAGGCTGGGCTTGCTGCCAGGGTTTCTAGTTGGGTGAGGTCACTATCTATGCTCCAAGGTTAGCCGGGGGAGCCGCTGACCGGGCTCCACAGTCAGAGGAGACATACCAGCGGGACTCTGCAATTACCTCTGGTCAGGCAAGGTCACAAGCTGTGTTCTCTAGCAGAGTGGTGCCACTGGCTTAGACTATGTGATTGGGCAAGCCTATGGGTTGAGCTCTTCATCACTCCTGGTCGGGTGTGGTCTTAGGCTGTGCTGCCCGACTAGATGGTACTGCGGGCCGGACTCCATGTCCAGACAGAGCTTAAGGCAGGGCTTCATGGTTAGACAGGGCCTCTGGCTGTGTTCTGCAATCAGGTGAGACGACAGACTGTGCCCCAAAGTTGGTTGGGGTCACAGGCTGAGCTTTGTGATCAGAGAAACCCATATCTGTGTTCTGCTATTAGGCAAGGCTGTTGTCCAGGCTCCCTGGTCAAGAGGTGCCTCTAGCTATAGCCTGTAGTTAGATGGGACTTAAGAGAATTTTCTACATAATTGAGCATCCATTCAGGTGAGGCCAAGCTGTGTTCAGCAATCAGGCAAGGCCATAGGCTAGGCTCTGTTACAAGCCAGGGCTGTAGGCTGGGTTCCATGGCCAGGCAACATCATAGCCTACACTCACATGTGTGGCTAGAGACTATGGTCAACAGTTGGACAAGGGTGCTATCTTGGCTCCCCACCCAAGTGGGATTATAAGATGGGCTCTGTGGCTGTCCCAGTTCTCTGGCCAACATTTCTTGTCAGTTGGGACTGAAGTCTACATCCCAGTAGTTGGGTGAGGTTACAAACCTAGTTCCTGCACATGTTGGGTTCTAGAACAGATTAGTGGAGACCCAAGTCAGGCATAACTGCCAAATGAGTTCCCTGAATGCACAGGGCTACCAGTTCAGCTCTGCAGATGGGCAGAGCCACTGGATAGGCCACTGCCATGGCCAGCAGAAATGCAGTCTGCCAAGATCTGGACATTGGCTGCTGTAAGCCCCAGGCTTCTTCTCCACCTTTATCTGATCCCCAGTGGTCAAGGTTTCCCCTGTGATCCTGCAGATTTTCCCAATGATCCCCACAAGGCAAGACCTGAGTGAGTCTCCCCAGGAGCATCCCACAATGCTGGGGCTGTTGGATATCCACTTGGGCACTCTTTTTCCCAAAAACTATGAGCCTAAAGAGGCCTTCTCGGTGCACTGCTGTACCATCCCAAGGGATGGGCAATGCAGTCAGAGTGGGGATGTTCCTCTTACTCTCTGAATGCAGTCCTTCTCAATCTTTGTGATCCAGGGGGTTCTGGGATTTTCACAATGATGTCTCACCTATGGATTATTGCTATTTAGTCTTCTCATAAAAGGGATGAAAATCAGGAATGACCTGTGTCATTCTGATGGTGTCACTCTTCTATAGGAACTAAAATTCTTACACCACAATACTGCATTCATGCTTCCCTGATTTGTAACTGTGCCTGGAGATGAGGCTATTCAGACAGTCCAAGAATTTATCCAACAAATGAATAATTGGCCACTTTAGCTCATCAATATTCTATAACTCACCTTTGTTAGCTGTTTATTTTCCTCATCATCCATCCTTAAAAGAAATATCAAGAGATTGTGTCCCAGATTATTCTTCTATGGTTTGATAAATTTTTCCAAGGAGTTAGATTCAAACATGGTTTCTACTTAATGTGTTATGATATACAATACACACACAGACACATGTATACACATACATACAATCATGTGGAAGCACTTTATGAGGCCTCATTTTAATCATTCAAGACTATTAAGCATTATGTTAGAGATAGGAGATATCCACATTGGAATCTTGGTGGTGAGACACTCATTGAATAAAAATGAATTTTGGTTTTACTAAATTAAAAAAAAATCACTTTATAAAGAACCATAGTTAGGATACATTTAACCATGAACACTAACTAATTATCACTTAAATTGGGGTTTCAAAATGATCAGAATTTTGGTAAGAAAAAGCCTACAGGAAGAGGTCATGCCTAGAGGTTTTTATTTTTGTTTTCTTGGGATTTTTTTAATGGATGTTTAAAATACATATTTTGGAAATGGTGTGGTTACTGATGATGACAAGATCCAGAGTTTTCCATGGGCATAGTAGCTGGAAAGGCATGTGATGATTGTAGGCTAGGAGAAAATGACCATCGAAAGACATCCAAGAACCCAGAGGATAAGGTATGTGAAGTTTTGCACAGATAGATGCTAATGTTACACATGATATTTGGGGTTAGAAAACTGGTTCTTGGCCCCAGACCTGCCTTTTGGCTGCACAGCCCTTTTCCTCAGCTGCAAAAGAGCAACAACGGTGATGGCAAGGATGATGACTGACTTACCTATTCACAGCCCCAGGATTTAATAAAGATCGTGTATGTGAGCACATTTTAAAATTCTAAAGCTCAATAGAAATGTAAGGTACTGCTTTCATAGTTTGGGGAAAAGTTACTTCTTGGTCACTGCATCGGCCAGGATTCAACCAGAGAAACTGAATGAGTAGAAACTAAGAGATTTAATGCAAGGAGTTGGCTCATGAAGTTGTAGGGAACAGCCAGGAACATCTCAAATCCACAGACGGGGCCATGAGAGAGGGAGGCTGCACTGTCAGGCATGAGCTGAAGCAGTCTGCAGGCAGAATTTCTTCCAGGTCCATGCAGGTTACCTAGAGTAAGCTCCCTTATTTAAAGGCAACAGATTATGGACATTAATTGCATCTATAAAATACCTTCATAGCAACCCCTAGATTTGATTGAATAGATGGGGACAGTAGCCTAGACCAGATGGCACATAAAACTGACCATCACAGTCACATACAATTTTGTGATCAGGAGCCAGGCACTTGGCTTCTTTAAATCTGGGTTTCAACATCTCTGAAATGGGATGGCTGTCTCACAGGGCAGTCGTGAGGATCTGAGGAAGTGCTGTGTGTTTAAACAAACATTAACCTTAAAAAGTTGTCAGCACAAGGAAATGGAATTGAGCTGGCTAACCCTGGCACCGTTTCTTAGTTAATAGGAACAAAATTGCTCCCTGCCCATCTATCTCACTAATAACATATATAAATTTGTCAGCTCACCTCTGAGACTCAGTGTGTTGGAATTAGCATGATTCACACTGGGTTCTTTACAAATAACCCTTCCTTAAACATTGTTTCAAAATGTTTCACTACCTCCAATCTGGCATCCAAGTGGATGCCTTCCCAGGATCTTGGGCAAGGCTCATTTCCCCAGCTTTGTCCTTGGGAATCTGAGCAGAACAATTGTGATGAGTCTCTGGATTTCTTGAACCAATTCAGCTTCTTAATAATGATTTTTAAATCAAACTCACCTTGAGTAGATGGCTGAGCCCTCTCCGTCCTGAAGGAGAAAAATCCCCAGCACATATCATAAACTTCACATAAACCAAGCAATTTTAAAGATTTAGATCATAGGTGAATAATCTCCAAAATAAAGATTTCTTCTGTACATGCAATAATTGTGCTTTGGAATTTTTTCAAAATTGTGTCTTAAAAGGATGTTCTCTGGGCCAAGAAAAATAATTGCAAATTCACCACAGCAGATTGAGAGAAATTCAGGGATTTAGTCTGAGATAGTACTTTTGCCATTTGCTGAGGATGGCATTTGGGAGGATATTGGGTTCTGCTGTGGTTACAGTCAGGCATTAATAGCCACTTAGAAGCAGAACCAAAATAATGCTACAGCTGATGGTAGAGACAGGCTTTGTGAATTCTCAAGAATGCCGGTCTCCCCAAATAGAACTTCATTAACCTGCCCAGTTTCCACTGGGTCAGATCACATCACATATTTTCTACTCACCAATTCCCAGTCAGCCAACCAGCTGAATATCATGAAATGTTTAAATATCTCCCTTCCCTGTGTCTTATAATTTAACTCCATCTTTTCCTCTCTCTTACTTCCTTATATACCTCACCCCCAAAGAGCAATCGCTCTTAATTATTTAATGCACTACAGTCTTTGAATGCCTATTATGTTCCAGACACTTTTTTTTAAGATTATATTTATTTATTTGACAGAGAGAGAGAGAGAGAACACAAGCAGGGGGAGCAGCAGAGGGAGAAGCAGTCTCCCAGCTGAGCAGGGAGCCTGATGTGGGGCTCAATTCCAGGACCCTGGGATCATGACCCAAGCTGAAGGCAGCTACTGAACAGACTGAGCCACCCAGGTGCCCCCATGTACATTTATAATAGACTGCAATTACAGTAAAATATAAAATAGGATTCTCACAATTTAAAAGACTAGTGCAGGAGTTAATTAAACAAATCATTATAGTAAAATATGAGATGTGAAATAAAAAAGATAAGTGCAAATGCTGTAGGAGCCCAGAGGGAGAAAGACCAAATATAGCTGAGCAGGGGGTGGGAAAGCTTCATGGAGAAGATGATGCTCAAACTGCTTCCTGAAGGTGAGGAGGCACCTTCCACACATAACTGATACTCAGTGAGAATTTACTACACATCCTAAACTAGGGATGTGCTTCATGCATGTTGGGAAGGAACCATAGTTACCTTCACTTAGAGACTTAGATAGATGCATAACTTGTTTTTAGGTCACACCTAGTAATGGGATGACACCAAGACAGTCACTAGAGTCCACTAAAGACCTCAGGGACTAGGATCATTGTCCAGGCCAAACAGCAACAAAGAAGAAGCACAGCACAAAAGAGCATGGTCAACTGGGGAACAGTCCTGAACCTCTTAGGAGTCCTGTGTTCTTAAAAGCAAGTAGCAAAAAAATCAGCAAACCTTTCTGCTCTTTCAGAACCATGCAGCCTTTTTGTGATTCAACTGGGCTAATATGTCCCATTCCTACGGTCTTTCTCAGACTTTCCTATAGCCTGCTCATCCCAGAGTAGACATATCCATATAATTTCATGCAAGTCATCCTACAGAGCCCGATTTTTAAGAAGAGAGACAGTGTTTTATGGATATTTCATGTCCTCCGAGCACCAAGCCCACAGACAGATAGAAACACATTCAATACATGCTACTTAGTTGATGAACTTTTTGGTCAATACTTTGCTGTCGGGATTCAACACCATAACTGATTTCCAAGGAAATAATCACTTGAAAAAATTATCTAGCCAAATCAAAAGATAATCAAACATTCAATGTCTGGGATTAGGCTATAGAAGAACTAGGTTTTGATTTTAGACAATTTGCTCTTTTCCAAAAAGTGTCCTAATGGCAAAACAGAAATCCTACCTCTCTAGTTAGTTGTATTTAAATCCAACCACTAATTAAGTTGATTTTCATTATTCTTACCTCCAATTTTTTAATTGATTCCTAGCACTAAGGAGTCATGATTTAAGGATGAGGATTGACCATTAAGCTGATACAAAGTTACAAAGGTTAAAGAACATTTTGAAACTATAGTAAGAACAAATCTCATTGGAGAACTGGGAGGTAGAGGAGGTGAGTGGACAATATTATGTGAAGAATCTGCTGGGAACCTCAGAACATGACCAGTTAAAATATGTTTTCTACAGTACTTAACCTTGGACCTTAATAAAGCTCAGAAATATTAGAAAATCACTTTTGGTTGCAATAGACTCTAAACACTGGTGTCACAAAAATTTCTCCAAGAAAAACTTAGGGAACTATCAGTTTTCTAGGGCTGCCATAACAAAATACTGCATACTGGGTGACTTAAATGTAGTTTCCTACAATTCTGAAAACTAGAAGTCCAAGATCAGGGTATTGGCAGGTTTGGTTTCTCATGAGGTCGTTCTCCTTGATTTGTATGTAGCCACCTTCTCACTGTCTTTACCTGGCTTTTTCCTGTATATTCATGTGTCCCTGGTGTCTCTTTATTTTCTTTAAGGACACTAGTCCCATAAAGTCATGCCCTTCTCAGGGCTTCCTGTATCTGGTGACTGATTGAGAGAGATATAAAGGCCCAGCCATTTCAGCCCAACACAAGATATTAATGCTAACACTCAGTACAGAGCCCCTGCTATGTTGGCTGAGGCTTTGTCAGGCCCGCAAATCAGTTCCATTTCTCAGTTGGCCTAATCCTGCCCTCCCAGGTGTTGATCCTTAATAAATATCTTGCTCTCCAAATTCCACCTCCACTTCTGAAGAACCCAAACTACAACAAATAGCTTTCAAAGCTCTGCAAGAAAATAAGTTTAAATATATAATTTTATGTCCAGTCAAATTATCACTCAAACATTAAGGCTGAATGTTAAATCATGCAAGACTCATAGAGCTACCTCCTTATGTCCCCTTTCTGAGGAAAAAAAAAAATTGCTTGAAAATACACTTGAGGAGACAAAGAAAAAAAATTCAAGAAAATGGAAACCAAGAAAACAGTGGACCCAAAGCCACAAGTGAATAAAAAAGGAAAACTGAGACACAACTGTGCAACAGGCCATGAAAAAATAAAAAGTCCCAAGTAGAATATTAAGTTAGAATAACAGAAGAAAAGTTTTCACAAAAAGGTAGATTCTTATTTGATAGGTAATGTGATCAAGTGAGAAAATCTTTGTAAAATGATGACGAAATTATATTTCAATAAAAAAATCAAAGAAAATTAGAAAGCTTAGACACAACATGTATATTGATAAATACATATATAAAGCACATTCAAAATATCATCATTTGAGAAACTGAAGTAAATGAAAATAAGTGCTCATTTTCATATTTTGAAAGCTTATTTTGGAAAGGGGATGGCCTGAAACTACATGACATAGAATTTGTGTCATTTCCTACTCCCAGAAGGGCTTCTCTGCTTGATCTTGGGGTGAATGATATGTAATCATAACATTGCTAATGACCCGTATTGGTGCTTGAATTTTCAATCCAAGCTATAGGCAAAGCGAGGAAGGCTTAAGCATATTTATCAAAGAGAATGAAAAAGTAATAAGCCTTGACGATGTTTAATGATGTTGCTGGAAGATCATGAGAATTGCAAGGAGAGAAACTAAAAGGAAGTTCAGGGGTTCTCATTTCATCTTCTGTCTCTCAGAACAGAGAGTCCAATTTGCCTAAATTTGATGGATCGAGATGAAGCATTTAAAGTCTACTTTTAAAAATTCTTGCTGTATCAATGGAAGAACCCACCCAATAATGAAAGAGTAGGATGAGAGGTGGGAAGGTGGGGAAAGTGAGACAGTTCTGCTTTTCCTTTTTAATCATGCAGAACAGAGAGTCAATAGCTAATGTTCAAAATTAATAATTAGAGAAATAAAAGTTTCACCTACTATGGGGAATTTTGAAGATAACTATTGGAAAAATCAAAAGCAAGAAGAACCTACCTGTGGGGAATGGATCAGAGATAAGCAGGGATGGAATAAGGAACAGGTGATTTTCACTGAATGCCCCACTGCACTGTTTGAATTTAACTCTCTGCATCCATAAATATGGCACCTGGCTTCTGCTCTCCCTCTGCACCCTCTGTCCACCCACACTCATGACTCTCTACCTGAACTTTAATGTTTTCCTCACCTTCAGAACACAGTTTCTCCTCTTTATGTCTACCTGTTCCACACAGCAGAACTCTAGGACTCAAGAGTGGCTCAGCCCTCCATTACCCCATTTTCTAGGCACTGGCCTATGCCTGATAGGAGGGAACAGCTAGTAAAATCTTATCTCCCCAACTGGTTTACAAGTACTTTGACTAACTTCCTCTGTGCACCTAGAAAGCCCAACATCATCATACATGCATGGGCCAATTCATATGTTTAAGGTGCACAGAGCCAGTCACTAGCAATGTGACCATGAGCAAGCCACTCACCTCCTGAGGTCTCTCTTTTCTCATCTATAAAATGAACACATCAAAGGTCCAAACTCTGAAAGGAAATGATCAATTTGGCTCATGTGGGTAGACAAGATTCAAGACACACCCTTTTGGAAAAAGTGGCTCTTAAAGGCATTTTCTTTATTCTTTATTTACTTTATTCTGATCATAAATCAGAGTATAATTATGGAAAAAAACAAAAACAAAAAACTTTGGCAACTAGTTATAGATACCTGAGCATTCTTTTTGTCACCTGAAAGGCCCAGCAGAGTAAATTTCTCCTGGACCGAGCATCTTCAAGTTATGTGACCTCCAACAGGTCCCTTCATTGGTCTGGGGATCAGATGCCACATCTATTTCATTGTAAGAATGAGAGAGATGGTCTTTGGAGTCTCCAACCAAAGCTGGGCTCTGCATCCTAACGGCCCCCAAGCTCATGATCCAGTGGCGCAGCCTGGCAGTCCAGTAAAGAAACCATGCCATGTCCTCTACCCCTGAATTGTCCAGAGTTCTTCCTAAATCTGATCGAAAACATAAGATGCTGCCTCTGGCCATTTCTCTCACTGACCTTCATCTCATGTACAGATTTTCTCTTTACCTGTTTCCTTGGACTCTATTCCCCAGACCAGCCCTCCTTTCCTGGCCACCATGTCTAGGACATGGGTACCAGTTCTGTTTTGCCTCATGCCTTGGGCCAGTGTCAGGGTCATGCCATAAAGGAAGTGAAGGCCTGAAGAGCCCAACAGTAAAATTAAATTAAAGGGTTTTTTTTTTTCAAGCCATGAGAATTGTAATAGAACACCCATCCAAACAAAACCAAAAGTGATGTGCTTGATGCACAATTGGTATTATCATTAAAGGTGAAAAATCAGTCATCAGTGATGGACTGGAACTATCTATATGAAACCAAATCTCCATCAGCCACTGAGGACCAGGAAAGGTGGATGGCATACCATCAGGGAGCAATTTGGCCTAGAGAGTTCATTGCCCTGGCAAATGAGAATTGGACTCTAATTATCCCATTGGCAGGTTTTAGAAATTTTTAAAATATACTCTCTACAACTGTCACAGTGTCAAAACAATTATTTGCCTGCTTGAGCAGGTGTCAGGCATTGTAAAGTGTATATGTCCTTGTAAAATTAAATGAGAAACTTTCAGAAATTGGTATGAGCTGGGATCCTAATTATAGCATATACAGATCCCTAAAGTCAGGAGGTGAAGAGGGGAGAATGCTGATTTTCCTTTTCCTTTTTCTTTTCCCTGAGGCACTGAATTGTAAGCACACTTGTAGTAAAGGTAGAATGTGTCACTTGAACCTCAGGGAGGGATTCCAAGCCATTTTGCCTATCATTCTTGCCTTTGAGCCCTCATTAGTCCTTAAACGTGTATTCATTTTCTCTGCGTGGTCTGTGGATGCCCCTGCACTGTCTCTCTTGGTTCTCCACACCAGCCCTGCATGTTCAGCCAGGCAGCATCTTTGCCCCATTTTACAAAGGCAGAGCTGAGTGGTATTCCAAGTCTCCTAATTCCAAGACACTCATTCCTTCTCCCACAGGCCTCCCTATGTGCTTTCCTTCCTGGTCCAGTAACTAGACCTCTGTTAGAATTACCCTGATGCTCACCCTCCTGTTGCTGTTTCATGGACTCTGAAACTTTTCGACAGATGGGTAGGTAGGAAGTAAAACAGGCAGCCTCCAACATGATGCCCCTTGAGATATTCACAACTAGTCGACATTTAATCAATGGTGAATGATCAGTTGCCTGAGATACTAACACCAGGACGGATATCCTCCTCAAACTGAAGGAGTATTCAACTCCACCAGTGTTGATTCATAATCTCCCTTAGACAAGGCATGTGGACAGTCAGGAATGTTACATGAAATTAGGCAAGATTTCTTCCCTAAGGAATCCAGCACTTGAAGTCTAGACAGGAATGTTCTTACTTTGAAAATGCAATGGCAACCCTCATGAAGGTATGACATGTGAGAGAATCAAAGGAGAGAAGGAAATAGTCACAGCTTGTTGTTGAGGGACTCTTCATCTTCTCCATGTCGATTAAGTACTTCCTATGCACGGAATGTTTTACGCCTGTGTGTGACAACCTTCACAACTCTACAAGAACAGCGGTGACCCACCTGGGACACCACAATGCTCAGAGTCATCTTTAGATTCCAAAAGGAAGCAGTATGGATTAATTGCAGCTGAGTGGGTGCAGGTGGCACCCACCAGAGCCTCTTTCCTGGGTGGCACAGCTATATCCCCCAGACACTGTGAGTATTGACTGTCATGAACTCCCAACTGGCCCCTGGCTTCAGAAATTGCCCTTGGCTGATGAGAGCCTCCTGGCCTGACAAGTCATGTCCTCACTCCCTAGGGATGGCCCACAGCAGGTGACTGATAAGGACTCAATCATCTCCTTGACCCCTTGGTAGGGACCACTCTATGGTGTGGTTTATGCTCCAGAACACCCTGTTGATCAGGCCAAGGCTGGATTCCCTGAGATCACAGCTTTATTTGCCCTTCCTTTTTCCTGCCTGCCTTCCTGCCTCTTCCAGGCTTCTCCTAACAGCACCCCTCCCTATAAATCCCAGGAATACAAATCATGGTCTCCGGCTCTGCTTCTTACATCTAAGACAGTTACCTGTTCTTTTGGAACCCCATTTCCTCACCTCTAAAACCCTGGGAATAGGTCACAAGCAATCGTGAGTGCTAGTGAGATGATGTAATTTAATCTCTTTATAAATTCCTGGGCTCAATAAATCATAGCAAGGATTTTTCCTCTTTAGGTACATTTAAGAGAACTGCTGGTCTCTGGGATAAAGAACAGAGACCCTGGGCAGCACTAGCTGCCCATAGAAACTAAAGAACCAGAAGCAGCTAGAAGTTTGTCAATGTAGGAGGATCCAGTCCACCCTCAAGAGTATGGAGGACCAGTCAGAACTTGTACCCTATTTACCACAACAGGTGGGAGGAGGGAGCCGGTCAAGGACCTGGTGGAGGGGAACAGGTGGCAGAGCCCGTGGGGTGCCATTGGAAGAGTTTCAATTCAGTACATTTGTAAGTTAGCTTTGGTGTTCACCTTTTAAGCAGAAGGGCAAATAGATTGCCCACCAGATAAAACAGCTTTCTCTGAAATATTGTTTCCTGACTCTACCGTTTCATCTCCATTGGCTGCGGCTTCCCTCCACCTTCTCCTTTCAGGCTGGCTTCCCACCATCGCTGCGGGGCGAGCCCCAGCTGATGAGGGCACCTGGCTTTTGTGGCATCTCTTCAAAGCTAGAGGTCAGGTGTGTTTCTAGGATTTAATTAAGCTGGAAATGAAATCCAGCCCTGGAGTGGCTCATCGTCTTTATTAACACATTTCTTACCGCTTGCCAGGCCACAGTAGTTCTGGATCTTAAAAAGGAAGAAGCAGGATGCTTCCCAGGCATGACTCGGTTAATCTATTTCACACGACATTTCAGGTACCTTCCTCCATTTTAGCAGGTTAGAAAAAAACAGCATGCTCATAGGCTTCTGGGGAAAAGTATTACCTTAAAATGAACAAAAGAAAAATGCATTTTGAAATAACATTATTTCAAATATAGTATGTGCCTGCCATAAAAATGTATGAGATATAAAAACATAAAAATTTTTTAAAAAATCACTTGTAATCTCACCAGCTAGATAGATAGAACCACTTTTAGTATTATGGTCTCCTTCCTGCCAAGCACTGGTGTGTGTTCCTGGGCTTAACATGTAAGTAGTGAAAGAGAAAGAAGCAGTCTTCTCTTTAGGATGGGAGCAATCTGACCCTATTGGGGTTGTGATTCACTGTATAATCCTTTTTTTATATTATTTATGTACATATTCACTAGCATTATTTCATATAGGATACTAATTCACTGAGACAAAGAAGGGTATTCTTTCCCCCTTTCTCAAGCAAGCTAGGGCCAGGGCAAAAAGTTAGGACTTAAAAGAATTTCCGTGTTCAGTAATGCTACAGAGTATCACATTGCAGTCATGTTTTCTGTGCCTAATAAAATATTCTATAGTCACTCAGATTAATCAAATGAGATGAGGGGATTTATAGACTGCTGTGCACTGAGAAAGGGGCTTAACAGTCTCCCAAAATAATATCATTTGGCATCCAGAGCTATTAGACTGCATCGGCAGAAGGTATCCATTCTGTAGCCTGATTTGTGTTCGGCGGGTGGCAGTCCCCTTCACGCCCCCTCAGTGTGGTGGAGGTTGGCAGCTACAGGGCGCTGACCTTTCTCACTCTGGAGATGTGATTGCTTTCACACTGATCACACAGAAACACTTAGCAAATCTCACACTGTTAACTCCATCGCACACTAGCAATGCTGGCATTTTATGAGTGTCGTGTGGCATTAGCCAGCTGAAAACTCACTGAGATGGGGAAGCCATGCCGAATTAATAACTTCTGAGGTAGTCATGTAGTCAGTTTTCATACAACTAATAAGCACCACTTTAGCCAAAGACAAAAGTCACAAAATCATGGACTCCTGAGCAAAGAAGCAAACTTCAAGAGCTTCTGATCCAACACCCTCACTTTACGAGTAAAGGAAACTGAGAACCAAAGGGGATATTTTTCTCAAGGTCACAGAGCTAAGATTGGAGTAGTGGCTTTCAACCTGCATGTTAGAAGCATGAGATCTTAAATGGAATTCTGCATCTATAACTACAGTACGCATGAAACATCTAGGAAAGGAGCACCGTGCCCGAAAAACGGTTGGCATCAAAGCTTTATCCTTCCTTGTCCATCTCAGCTATGAGATATTCAGAGAGCCCTGAATCTCCATGAAGCAGAAATCAAAACCAACTTCCCTTAGCAAACTGGCTCCAGGAACATTTCTTGCACCTTCAAATATTTTTTATATAAGCAAATAATCTGTGTTAGACTGATAAACGGTTTCAATTAGGAAAGTGTGATCTCCTAGTCTTCTCATTTGCAAAAGGAAAACTTTAATGGTCACTACAACAGCAAGTGAATATCCATTAGAAGTAGAACAGAAAATGAAAATGAGTGGAGGTTGTAATAGCCTCTCCCAGTGTCAGTGCTGGCCATGATCCACTGGAGAACTGACGCGGTTTCGGTGGGACCGGCCCCAGCCTCAGCCCCAGGAACAGTTCAGGATTGGCCTTGGGCCCGTTAGCTATGGGTTACCACTGAACTGGCAAATGTCAACAGCTGACTCAGATCCACTGAGTAAAAACAAACATGGCCTTTGGCTTGGGGGCAAAGCAAACAAAGTTTACAAATTGAGGGATGCAGAAAGGAAGTCAAGAGGGTAAAAAACGAACTGGTGGTTGCCAGGGGAGAGGGCGCTGTGGGGATGGGTGAAACAGGGGAAGGGGATAAGAAGGACCAACTTCAAGTTATAAAATAAATGTCAAGGAGATGAAAAGTAGAGCATAAGACATTGTGCAGTGACTGTACAAGACACCGTACAGTGGATGGTAACTATACTTATCGTGATGAGCATTACATAACCCTAACCTGAAATTAATATAACATTGTATGTCAACTACACTCAATCATAAAAAAAAATTTAAACAATACAGCCAAGATCAACAGTATTCTTCAAAGAAGTTGTAAGTTTCCTGGTTACAATAATTCTAAACAATCATTGTTTATTATAGCTACAGATAATAAATTGAGAGCAAAGTCACATCAGACATCTAGATAGCCAATTGCCTCCCTCCATAAGTAAGGTTAGAACTGTTCTTCAGTTCAGCTAGTCTGAAGGAGTCTTGGGACTTCCTCATTCGGGTCAGTTACACACCATCCCTTTTGAGATTATGTATTATATAATATAACTAAAGGATATGACCAAGTGCAATTCACTTAGACACAAATATAACCTTATTTATTATGCCCAGTCTTCCCAGGCTAACATAACCCAGTCTAGTGATTGTCTGAACCAAGGACTGGCAAACCAAAATGGGGCTTAGTTACCTCATCCCTAGGAGTCAGACCTGGATACCATTAAACCAGCTGTGAAAACTTTCTTGCAGGTGTAACTCATGGCCAGCCTGATTGGTTCAAGGATACATATGTGCCTAACTGGTCCAATTAGAGGAATGTCCAGGAATTTTGTTTGACAGTTTAGGTAGAGATAGTCTTTCCCAGGGATATGATCAAATAAGCATTAGTTGTTTTTTATGCTGTCTGCCTTCCAAAAGTCACAAAGAGATTCACCTACCCTGTGCCATAGCCTGTGTTAGTGAGATAAACAGGATCCCTACTCTCTAGGAAGTCACATCTTACCAAATAGTGAAGGGAGAAAGAAGTTAGAGTGGTCTGCAAACTATTTTCCAATACTCAAAAGACTCAAGAGAAAAAAAAAATCACCTCTTTAACCCGAATAAGACTGAACTGTGTATGGGGCTCTAATTACTTTTGAATGGGGTAACATTGGTTATTCCAAAGTGACAAATTCTGATTAACAGTTAGAAATGGAAAAACGGGTGAGAGCACAGCATAATATATAGAGTTGTCGATTCAGTATGTTGTATACCTTCTAGACCTAATGTAACATCGTACATTAGCTATATATATGTATATATGTGTGTATACATACATATATATACACACACACATATATATAATCTTTAGGTGTTAAAAAAGAAATGGAAAAATAAATTTAAATCTAATTAATTGTAGTTTTATGGCATGAAATCTTCCAACATAGAAAGATTCTGTAAAAAAGAAAGAGAAAGAGAAAGGGAGTGAGGGGGGGGAGGAGGGCAGAGGAAAGAGGGAAGAAAAAGATGAAGGAGGAGGAGAAGGAAGAGGAGAGGAGGGGAAGGAAAGGAAGGAAGGAAGGAAAAGGAAGAGAGAACTAAGAAAGAGAGAGAGGGAGGGAGGAAGGGAGGGAATAATTAAATGAATTAAATGGGGTATAGATCAACCTATAATTCAATCACATTTACACTAGCTAAGGTGTCCTAAACTTCATTTTTCTGAGCCACTTCATTCCCACCTCTGCTGACTTGCAAGAAAAACCATCTTGAAAATACCCAGAAACAAGACGCTAATAAAGATGAATAAATAGGCTCATTTTCCCTCTACTTCACAACACAGGAACATCATTTGAAAAATAACCACTGAGCTCTCAGAAGAGGTGCTGCCTTCGTCTCCTGGGCCTGCCACAATAAATTATCACAAACCGGGTGGCTTAAAACAACAGAAGTTGTTCTCACCCTTCAGGCAGCCCGAAGTCTGAAATCAAGGTGTCAGTGGGACTCACTTGCACCACAGTCTCCCGTGGGGAACCCCCCAGGGCTTCGTCCAGCTTCCGGTGGCTCCTAGAGTTCCTTGGCCTGTGGTAGCATCACTCCAATCTCCGTCTTTGTCCTCATGTGGCCTCCTCCGTGTATCTCTGTATCTAATCTCCCTGTCTCTTCTCTTGTAAGAATACTTGTAAGGACGTAATCATTCTAAATCCAGGATGATTTCACCCGGATGTCCTTAACTCAGTTTCATCTTCAAAGACCTTATTTCCCAATAAGGTCACATTCACAAGTACCAGGGGTTAGACCATGGATGTATCTTTTCAAGGAACATTATTCACGGTACCAAGTTGGTGCATACATACTCCTGATTTTTTGACAACCATATTTCTGACCGTGTGGGGAAATCACCACCCAAACCAACACCAGCCCCTCAAAAGCGGTGTAACTGAAACTAAACTCATTCTTATTCCTCCCCAACCTGTTTTGTTACCTGAATGTCTCACTATTAATGCCCCACATGGACTCAGTGGCTATGTTCTGTTTTACACCGGAAACTTCTCTTGCATCCACTTCCCTCCTACAACCACCCTCTCGGATGCTGGTATCCCTCCCCACGCTCCAGCCTTAGTGCTGGCCTCTTTGACTTTGGCTTACCACCCCCTACCCCTAATCCAACCTCCCCACTACTAAGAGAGTGACTTCCTAAAATAACAACCTGTTCAAAAGCCAACAATGGCTTGCTGCATTTATCTCTTATTAAACCTTACAGTTACTGCAAGGATCATTTAAGCTGTTCAGATGCCACCCACTCCAAGAAACATTCTGTGATCTCCCCCATGTAGAAGTTTTCTCTTCTCTGAATTCCCATAGCCGCTCTTCTCTGACTCATATTATTTTAATAAATTGGTAGTTCAGGGCAGCAATCCACAGTTGTTTCCATCAGGGACTCACCTTTGCATCCCTGGACATGGCCACACATGGACTCATTTATTGACGACCTCTTGGATTTCTCTTCATCCCTGCTGCTCTAAGAACTAATGCTTAGGTTGATCCCTGATGTAATTTTACCTCCCCCACTCCACTATACTTGACTGGACACAGACAAAGTTTGGGGCATTCAGACATTCTTCCTTGGACTGAAAATTGAGGTTGAGAAATCCTTCGGGAATTGCTTATTTCAGCGAAGAGGAATTTATTTTCATTCACATTCACACCGGTGTGGTCAGTGGACCTGTCTGTCACTCGTCCACCACAAAATAAATATAGAAATTGAGGGTATGCATTTAAAAACTTCAGTTGGAATTTGAGAGAGTCATTTTATATCTGTTGATTTTAACAATTTAAAATGTAAAAATTACATTTTGTATTCATTTTTATTTTCCAAGAATTTATTCTTAATAACATTTTGAAGGACGTTCACTCACCAAAAGTTACAAAAAAGCACAGCGTTTCCAGGTACTCTTTGCTCCACTCCCCCCACCAATGACAATATCTTCCTTAACCATTGCACATTGGTCCAAATCAGGAAATTGACTCTACTATTTCATTTGTATTATATTCTACAAAAATATCCATGTATGACACATTAGAATTTTCTTTATTAAAAAAACTGGTTATTCATCACAGATCATTCGGAGTGAGGTAATTTACATAATCTTATTACAAAAATAATTAAAAGTAGCAATAGAAAATGATAAAAGAATGGAAACGCCACAGGCTTGGGATCAGCCAACTGGATCAACCTGCCTACCCCCAGTAGAGCTGTGGAAAAATTCCATACCTAGAAATGGTGTTAATAATTATTAACTGGAATATGGAGATAACAGTTACTCCCTATCACAGAACTATAAGGATCAGAGGCATTTGGGAAAATGTGTTCAAATGCAAACCAGTGTTGTTTCTTACTTTACAAGCTCTAGATAATTTTCAAGCCTCTTCCCCATGCATTATAAGCCTCTTTCATTTTAACAAGGTGATTTTCCCAGTTTTACCCAGGCAGTTTAGGAATGTGGAGAAGACTACGCTGAGTCAAACAGCCCCGATGAGAGCCGAGGTGGGAACTCAAGCCCTCGTCCCCAGAACCAGCTGCTTTTCACTCCCCACGTGACATTGTCTCTAATCTTCAGGAAACCAATAACCAAATGGAAGAAAAAGATAATTTGTGCAGGTTTTAAGGTCACATTGCTAACTTAAAGCACTAGTTTAAAAAATACTCAGTGTTTTATGATAGTTGGCTTTGTCATATGCTTTCTTTTCATTTATATGTAAGTCTGTCCTCTCTTCCCCTTTCCCGAAAGTGGCACCATAGAGGTTGCTAAGCAATTGTCCCTGACAAGGTCTCAGCACCTGTCAATAAAATGGAATATTCTCCCATTCCTTCTTCCATTTTAGTTCTGAGGAGGGTGTCAATCAAAGAACATCAGTAAATGCTGGCTTTTGAGAGAAGGCAGAGAGGTCCTGTCAGGCAGGGAATAAAAGATGACTATTTTTAAACTAACAAGTCCTTTCTTAAAGTAAGGCTGTTGAGTAAGAGAGAGACAAGTTTCACTATTCCACTTTTCTGAGAGGTGAAAGGGCTTCCTCAGGTCAAGCCACCATCTTGATTTGATAAAGATGCCTTGTTTGTCCAGAGAATGTTTTTTTTTTTTTTAAAAAAAGCACCACCACTCTTTATAAATCAAAGGGGAAAAAACCACTCAACAAATGGGTATCTGAAAATAATATTTTTCACAAAGGCTCAGAGATTTAAAAGATTCTCAAGAGATTGGTCATAATATTTAAGTAAAGAAGACCTCTAGAGAAGAGAGAATTGATATGCAGTGTTGAGTGTAATTAAGTAATATCAAATTATCAACTGTATTTATATAATCAATAAATACAATCCAAGTGACTGTGTGCGCACCTCCACAATAGCCTCCATGTGTGTACACAGCACTGCACTGTACAGAGACAAATACACAGAGATTAAGCTAAAGGGGCATTTGCTCTCCTACAATACATACAACTGCTTTAACACAGAATTAATACTGCACATAAATGTGCAAGTTGGAGCAGCTAGTCAAGCCAGAGAAAATTTGTCATATATTCAAGATTGAAATAATCAATCAAACCACTATACTACCCATTATCTCCCTGAAAAGAAATCTTCAAACAGGCCCAAAACTGACTTGGGGTCAGAACATACAGCTCTGTTACTTTAGAATGTGCCAACTTGCTCTTAAGCCCATACCTGAATCACTTTTCTGAACAGACTCATTAACCTTTGCTCAAACATATGCATATGTTCCTAGCAGGTGGCAGCATTCTTTAATCCCTGGTAATATCAAGATAATTCTAGCACAAACACAGAAATGTCAGTGTTGCTAACCTTTTTAATTACACAGCCATATTATCTTCATGTGACATAGGAAATGACACACTGCAAAGTTCTACTTCAAATATCTTGTGCTGAAAGCAAATGCATATGAGGAAGAGAATATGGTGAATTCAACACAAAAGCCCATGACAGTAAAATGGTAAGATAATGGACTTGGTGAGTCCATGAGAATGAAGGTGATAGGAAAGAGCTAACAAGCGTTGAACTCTCCACCAAAGTAGTGCAGAAGAGCATCTGACACTTAACCAAGTCAGAGAGTATGACACCAGCCCCTGGGAATAAAAAGCATGGAACACATTTTTATAATCTTTCCCCTAAAGAATTAGCAGGAGACCTGTTGGCTTACATATCTTCTTGGTGAGAAATAATGCATTCCTAATAATATATATGTTTGGTTATTAGTTTTTAATCTTCCTAGCATTAAGCACCCGAAAAGTGATTAATCCTCAAAGCCTACTTCCCTTCCAGCCCACTCTCAGCCTCCTGATGCAGACAGAAATTCAAATAGTATCCGTAATCTTAGGACCTAATTTTAGATGACATCTTGGCACAGATACTTAAATTAGGACCCTGAGGCTGCCTGGTGTGATTTCCAGTCCCAACCCATCGTTTTCACGTCAGGGAACTATACTCATGCTTGTTCCCTCCACTGAAATGTAATCAGTGTGGTGCAGTAGGAGTCGTTGATCCAAGTTCGGGCTCTACCCTTTCATTGAGCCTCAGATGTCTCCTCTGTAAGATTGGGCTAACAGTGCCCACACACTAGAGTTGTTAAAAAAAAAAGAAGCTAAATAAAATATCTAGCCCAATATTTGCCACATAATAATTACTTAACAAGTGGTGGTCTTCTGACCTCCATCTGAATGTGAGGCAGATGATTTATCATCTTTGTATCAACAACACAGAACTTTATATATTGGAAAGTGTTCTTTATTTTAATTTTTAAAAATACTCAACCCATACCCCAACTACTTCTGCCTTCAACACAGCGGACAATAATGCAAAAAAAATGTTACCAGAGTGCTGCTAAGCAACTAAGTGACACTGGAAGATAAGAATAAAAGGTAAACACAGATAACCTTGTCCTTGACATGTGAAGATGGTGATATTGATCGTACAAAGTCATGTGAGTGAAAATATCAAATCTCATGGAATGCTTACACCTTCCAGGATACCCCAAAATAAAGACCATTCTCCATGTTGTGGCTTAGCCATTCTCTGCAATGCTCATTGACTCTGGATCATGACTTGTGTTTTAAAAAGGCCAGCCGAGGGGCGCCTGGGTGGCTCAGTGGGTTAAGCCTCTGCCTTCAGCTCAGGTCATGATCTCAGGGTCCTGGGATCCAGCCCCGCATCGGGCTCTCTGCTCTGCAGGGAGCCTGCTTCCTCCTCCTCTCTCTGCCTGCCTCTCTGCCTCCTTGTGATCTCTCTCTGTCCAATAAATAAATAAATAAAATATTTAAAAAAAAAAAAAGGTCAGCCGATCACCCATAGTTATTCCCCAGCACTCAACAGTTATGTCCACGTATAACCAGGTGGAGACATCAAAATAGTGTGAAACTGTGTGAGGTAAAACCTTGCACAAATACGATGCTACGTATCATGTCAAAACACCTGCCTCACGGTCCCTAATGCGACTGTACAATCTCAGCATGTAGTTGTCTTAAAGAGACTTGGAAACATATCCCTAGCTGTGTGGTGGAGATGCCCAGACTTTGTGTGTAAGAGAAAGAAGCCAGAATTTAAAACAGAAAGCCAAAGGTGAAGATTATCTAAGTTTACCCACATTATTCATAAGCATGTGAGTGAAACAGTTTATCTTAAAAATTGTAGGTCTTCTTCAATTTGCCCCTTACCTGTACTTCCGAAGGACTAGTGAGCCCACCCTATTTTAAAATTAAATCAGGATTCTAGTATAAATACTTCTGTAAATCTTACCAAAAAATTAATTAAATCACACAAATTTCATTTTCAGTGCAATCAGGACACATATAATCTGTAGACTCCAAAATTTTTGAAAGGACTCCCAAAAGCAGCTGAGATGAGGCAGAGGATGCCCAAGAAATAACAAGAAGCATGAGGGATGGTACAAAGGCCCAGCTGGCAGATCTCAGGAATTGCCAATAAAAGGTACCCTTCTCAAAGATGAGGAGCTCATCCTATAGGAAACTATTTCTCTCGTTTGTCAGAATGAGACCAGGAACTGGGGTAAACTAGACTGGAGGGAAAAGGCCTCCAGGGCTCAATTTGATTTGGGAAATGAGGAAATGAGGCTACACTCAAAAAAAAAAAAAAGTAAAGCAGAGATGAGCTATAATTTTGGGAAGCAGTCTGTCTCTGCAGCAGTAAAAACAAGAAAGGCCTCTGAATGTAAAATCTGGAAGACTAGACTGGGCATCCTGCCCCCATTCCCACCATTACCAAGAACAGCCCATAAGGAGCTCATCCAGTAGAATAAAGTGGATTAAAATATAAATAATAAAAAGATATAGGAAATTATTGATATAAATTTAATATAAGAAAAACAGAAATCCTTACCAGAAAAACAGTGCCAGGGAGCAGATTGAAATTGAGACCAAGCATTTTGCAGGGATTTATTTTTCAATAATAATAAAATAAATACCTCCCTGAATGAGGACCACAATGCGAAAATGCAGACATTCAAGGAAAATATGGTGAAGCAACAGAAATATTGCTGTTCCCAGGAGTTCTTATTAAGGACATTAATAAGATACAAACCATACAAGAAGTAGCGACACATTTACAAACAAAGTGCTTTCTTGATTTTATTGACTAATATCATGATCATATCAATTTATTTTTAGCTCATATTTGGGAATGAATAGGTGCCTAAAAATGTAGAAGGCCTCAGAATGTTACAATTATGGAAGTAACTACCAAAACAAAACTTCAAACCTTAAAAAATTACAGAACTATGAACAAACAAAAAGAAAACAAAGAGTCAACCACATACTTTTATAAAAACAGAAAAGCAAAAATAAACCATAAAATACAATTCAAACCAAATGTATCTGCTAATATCAAAAAATGTAAATGTGTTTAAATTACATATGATAAAAAAGATTTTCAGATTGCTTCACAAGGCAAAGTCAAATTCCTTTTTTTAAATTTAATTTTATTTTTTCAGTGTTGCAAGATTCATTGTTTATGCACCACACCCAGCGCTCCATGTAATACGTGCCCTCCTTAATACCCACCATCAGGCTCAGTTTCTTGTAAAATGTAAAAAATCTTATAAAAAATTATTTTTTATTTTTTTATTTTTTCAGTGTTGCAAGATTCATTGTTTATGCACCACACCCAGTGCTCTATGCAATACGTGCTCTCCTTAGTACCTACCACCAGAAATCAAAGAGACAAATCTTTTAAAAGTGATTCATAGAAATAGAAAAAAAGACTGACCAGAGTAACTGCTAAGACAAAAACAAAGCAGGGATCACAATATTAATACTAGACAAGTTGGAATTAAGGCTCCAAAGCATTAAATGAAACAAAGAAGGGCACTTGGTAACACTAAATTTCCTGTTCAAACTGAAGAGTTTCGATTTATGAACACGTATTCACCAGATAACTTAGCAGCATTATTCATAAAACAGAAATCTTGTAAGCTTTGGTGAGAAATAGAGATACCTTAGTGGTAGGAGATAAAGTTGATGAAGTGGAAATGGTCCTGGTTGATATGTATCAAATTTATTTCCCTGAAATAAAGAGTGAAATTTATTTCAATTCCCATGAAACAGTCATAAAAATTGACCCTGTATTGGGCCACAAATAAAACCTCAGTAGATTCCAAAAATAAAAATAGAACAGATAGCTTTTTCCCATCACAGTAGAATTAAACTAGAATCTATTACAAAAGAAGAAAAAATGGCCATTTCACCTCTAAATATTATTTTTTTTTCTTAAACACTTGGGGCTTCCAAGAGAACTAGAATGAAATAATAAAACTTCTAAAACACACAGATGAGGAAAATACAGTCATCAGAACTTTAAAAAGTGAGCTAAAACCCAGTTTCAGAGAATAAGTTAATAACCTTAGCCACCTACTCATCTAAAAATAGAATGAAATAATTAATTATATATTCTATTTTTAAATTACAGTAAGATAAAACAAAGGAAAAATAATAAAGATAACAACAAAAATCAATGAATTATAAACTAAGAAAAATTCTGAACCAATAAAGTAAAAATCATTCTTCAGTGGGGACAAGAGGATGGTAAAAATATATAAATCATTCTTTATCTTACATTTTTAAAGTAGGTATAAGTATTAAAAGGAAAAATGATGAGATGCACAGAAAATTAAAGAATCACAGAGATTGCTTTGTTAAAATCCATATAAACTTGAAAATTTAAATAAAATAATATTCTAGGGAAATAGAATTTATCCAAACTGAACCAAGAAAAAATTAAAAATTTAAACATATTGATTTCCATAAAGAAAATAGAAAAGTTAAACTCACTATATGGGCAAAAATCCAACAGCTTAATAACATACTCTATTAAGAAATTTAAGTGGAGACAGACATGGTTGTGCTATATGGTGATATAACCCTTGTGTCAAACAATGTTAGAATATATTTAAAAATAAAAATACCAAAAAAAAAATAAAAATAAAAATACATATACGCTTTGACCCTCAGATTCCTATTCTCAAAAATTATCTCACAGATATACCTAAGCAAGGTTTGAATTGGTAGATGTGTGAGGCTAATAATACAGATTTGGAGATGACAAATGTCTTTCAGTAGAGATTGGTTAAGTACATGACAGCTCAGGCTAACAATGGAAGATCCTAGAGTAGTGAAAAAAATTGTATAGCTCTCTATGTACTAATATGGAAACATTACTGAGATATGTTGTTAAATGAGAAGATAAGATGAAAAGCAGTATAAATAAAGAGCACTATAAGTAGTACAAATCTACATGTAAAAAAGACACTGTTTGTCTTTTTTTATGCATGTTTTTATTTCCTGGCATTTGAAAAGAAATTCCTTAAAAAAAAAACAACAACAACAGTAGAAGCTAATAACAGTAATAACAGTAAAAAAGTTGGGGAGGGTATGTGCTATGGTGAGTGCTGTGAAGTGTGTAAACCTGGCGATTCACAGACCTGTACCCCTGGGGCTAATAATACATTATATGTTAATTTTAAAATTTAAAAATTGTTTAAAAAACAGTAAAAAAGGATGAGACACTAAAAAGAAAACTTGGAGAGTGAATTTTACTGTTTCTCTTTTTTTTTTCTTTAAGATTTATCTATGTATTTGAGAGACTGTACATGACCAGGCACATGTGCACAGAACAGCCAGAAGGGCAAAGAGAGAGAGTATCCCCAGAAGACTCCCAGCACAACACAGAGCCCAGTGTGGGCTCTATCTCAGGCCCCTGAGATCATGACCTGAACTGAAACCAAGAGTCCTACACTCAACTGACTGAGCCACCCATGTGCCCCTTTCTTTATTATTTTTAATAAACAAAAAATGTTTTAAATGAAGAAATAAAAATTGGATCATAAACAAATAAATTTGGGTCATCTAATAAAACTGGATTGTATACTTAAAGCCCCAGAGCCTTATAACAAATCACCAATAAAATTATTTTCCCAATATTGTATAAATCTGGGTTTTCTTTACAGCATCACATATAGACCAAAATTTATTCTAAAACAAAGAGCAATTTTTCCACCAACTTAATGAACTAAATCATATTTAAGACTGTTATAAAGACATTCACACATTTGCATAATTTTCTCAAAGGTAATTTTAAAAAAAAACATAGAAGTTTGAGATTTAGTACTTTAACCTCGATGTATGTTCATTAAAACTTCATTTTCAAAAGTGTTTGTCACTAACACTTGTTTATATTTTTAAACTCCATTTTGAGGTATCTAACAAAAGTTCTCTGCAAAAGAAATCTGAAATTGTGCAGAATACTTGCCAAGTTAAGAGAGTGAAACTATGGAAATCACTAGATTTGGAATCGGAAAATAGGGGCTTGAATCTCAAAGCTCAGTATAAATTTTTAACTTTCCTTTAGGAGCCAACAATTGAGTGAACAAGTGAACTGAGCTATTGCAACTCCCCCAGAGTCCTTATTGCCCCTCCCTCCAGCCAAATCTCACCCTCTCACGTTCTTTTGTCTCCAAGACCTAGAGAGCAGGTCTGCTGTCCAATAGCCTGTTTACTATTGTCACTGCGGATATTTTGAATCTGAACATTCTTTGCTATGGGACAGGCCTGCGCAATGGTTAGCAGAATCCCTGGCTCACCAGATGCCAGTAGCACTCACTCCAGTTGTAACAATAAAAAAATGTCACCAGATATCATCAAATGTCCCCTAGTGTAATAAAAGAGTGAGATTCTCATGAGTAAAGATCTTTCCCTAAGCCTCTCACTAACACAGATGAAGAACTAGAATCAGGGTCTAGCTCTGCCCCTAACTGGTTAAATGACCTTGGACAAGTTATTCAATCTCTCTGAACTTGGGTTTCCTCAATGGTAAAATACTTGAAGCAACACCTGCTCCCGGGAGTAAGATGTAAATGATTTATTTCATGCCAACACCTAGAAAGTACCTGTCCCTAAATAACCCATCGATACATGTAGCTACATCTACCTTTGCAGCTTATTCTTTTTTCTTTATCTTAGAACCATCTGAAAAGTGAGCCTATACAGGACAGCTCTCCCTACTCCAAGGAATTGCTGTTTGAACAACTGAGTTACTTAACCTGTGTAATGGACATTTTATTTTCATTCTATTTGCTTAACTGTACAAATATAGGTGGTTCACATTAAATCACTAGAGAATAGTGACATTTGCAGCTTTGTTGAGGATCACCGTAAACTTCTGCTCACATTAAAGAGCAGAATGCCCAAATTTGAAAAGAGATGAAAACATAAAATGCAACAGCTTTAATGAAAAGGAGCTTGGAGACAATATAACCCAACCGAAGTTACTTGCTGCCCTAGTTCATCCCTCTCACCCCTCCCCCAATATTTTGAAAAAACAAATCAAAGACCCAAACAAAATCACCCCCCTCAAAAGATGAGAAATCATTACAAATGAAACAGCATGGGCCATGCTTAATATTCCAATAAAAATTAGAAGAGCTATAAGAGCAAAAGGCAGGTATAACACAATTCAGAAAAAGAATTACTTTAGAAAACGTTTCAGACACATTGCTCTTTATTTTCAAATAAAGAGGTCAAAAATTCCTCAAAAAAAATATGAAGAGATAAAAGAAAATATAAGACAAGAGAAAGAGCGCTGTCCATTCTCAGGAATGAAAGAGATAATGGCTTAGCACTCGATAGAATGGAACATTCATGATCCTTCCAGTAAGGTCTTTTACCTTGACTCTGCACACTACCAGCTAGTTGTGTGAACCCTGGGCAAAGTGAAATCCCTCTCTCACCTGTTTCCTCAGCTATAAAATCAAGATAAAATCTAGTTCACTGGGTTACCATAAAAATTAAACAGAATAACTTAGCCTAGTAAGAGGCTCACAGGGCACACTCAATAAATGTCTCTCCTTATATTCATCTGTTCATCTCTATTTGTCCCTTCCCTTGTCTGTCCCTCTCCATTCCTCTGTCAGACTCTCTCTTAATTTTTCTTCTTTGTTGTTAAAGAAATATATACCTAACTCTTAGTCATCTGTGATAATAAGAAGATAAATAAGAAAAATTGAAATCTACAAATTATTCAAAGGACTCCCTAAACCATTGATTTCAACTTTCCCAGCCAGAATTTTTTCACAGTCCATAATAGAATCTATACTAATGTACCAAATTTAGATATTCTACAAAGCCAATAAGAGAAAAGAGAAAAAATTGTGAGCCCATAATTGGTTAATGGGGGAAATCTCCCTTATTTTAAAATAATTGCATAAATATGATCTATTTGTACCAGCTCAGTCAAAGCATTAATGATACAATGGGATGAGTAAAGCAAGGAGATAAAAAACATACTGGTAACATTGCTCTGGAAAATAGACTGTTGACTTCACTGCTTGGGTCATTCTCTCTTTGTTATGCTCTAGACCAGTGCTATCCTACAATATAGGAAACCCTGCTTATTCTGCAATGAAGGAAATGTTCTATATCTGTGTTGTCCATTATAGTGGCCCAATAACCATGTATGGTTACTGAGCACCAGAAATTTTACTAGTATAACTAAGGAGCTAGATTTTTTTAATTTTATTTTATTTTGATTAATTTAGATATAAATGTAAATAGCCTCATGTGGCTAGTAGCTACCATATTGAACAGTGCAGATCTGGGCTGATTTAAGTCACATAATCTGGTAAATGGAAATAATTTCATTTAGACTCATTTTCTCCATCTTAACAAGTTTCTTCTCATTAATGGTGATTATGTCCCTCTCTGGATAGTGACCAAGTCGTAAGAGTGGAAGATGTCAGTTTCTATTGCTCTGTCTGCTCCTGCCCATACTACCACAGGGGGATAAAAACACTGAAATGGCTAAAGAGGGAGTTATCGTCAATGAGCAAATCTTGACTATTGACTAGGTACATTGCCCAATAAATTTAAATATCTCTCCATGCTTTGCACTATATGATAGAAGATATTCTCATACACATTCTCTCCACAGCTTCAACAGGATGTGTCCTAAGGCTGTTTCTCATTCTGTTCCTAAACATAGTTCATAACTTGCCCTAGAGTACAAATCTTGAGGGAGGCATTATTATTCCATACAAGTTCGCAGCTTTTTGGGGTCTGGAAAGAAATGTCTGGGATTTCAAAAGAAGGAATTAACTGCAAACCTAAATCCTTAATTTTTTTTCAGCTATGATTTTAATAAGTATTGGGCACCTGTAAATTCTGGTATGTTCTCTTGGAAAGTACTTGAACACAGATATCTATACTTCCATGTAAATGTAGAGCTGTGACCCTGCAAAGGTAGCCAAATAGAAAATAAGAACAATAACCTTTTGGGAATCTTGAGGACCCTTCTAAGGGACACTTGCCTGAAGGCAACATCTTACCTCTTCTACAAAGTAAATAGCACTGATGAACTTCCCTAATCTGAGTTAATGCTACCCTACACAGTTCCTGACCTCCAAGATGTTATCACAATACTTTCCAATAGTAAGAGATGTGCCACCCGCTGGGCACAAAGTACATACGGCTCTTGGTTGTAAATCAATCTTTGTTAGAGTGTTTTATCATGGGATTTAAAGAAATGTCCCTTAAAGGAAAAGACCATCTTATTATGTTTATTCATAATGCCTAACAGTCACCTCATACATAGTGCTTATTAGGTATCTGTCAATTATATAAGGATAAATACACCATAATTAGGATATACAGAACTCCAATCATGCCATATTACCCTTGAATTATTTGAAAAAACTTTAAAAAAATTTTTTTTAAATAGTAATGCTTAATTTACATGAGCCCTTCAAATTATTGTCATTCCTAAATGAAAATGATATTTAAGAACCATAGCTTCTCTCCCAAGGAATATTTCTTTTAGTGTGTTCTCTTGCTCAAAATAAAATGCAAAAACCAATCCTTCCTGTATACTTCATTTCTTCTTTAATTAATTCTTATTTACAGAAATCTTTCCCCAAATTCATCTAATATTAATTTTCTCTCCCTATAATCCAATCTCTAGCTAATGATATTCCTAATTCCTTGTCATTGCTGAATGTCAGGTCAGACTAAGTCAACTCTATTGAGAAGGGTTTCCTGTGCCTGCAGTTGGTATATAGGGTGGCTACAGAAATTTAACTTCAAACCTTGGAATAATTGTGACATCTGAGACTCACCCTGATGGAAAAGATTGGCCTTGGGTTTTCCACATTCAAAGCAGTGAAGGGCTTTGTGGGGATCCAATTAGGGTGACTAGAGTATATATTTTTTAACTCTTGTTCAATTTTTTAATTTTTAATTTTTAGATTCACTAATTCAATCAGCAACTGACTTAGTGAACCTAAAAATTAAAAAATGTTTAACAATTGAATTAGTGAATCTGAAAAAAGAAATAAGATCTATGTGGTGTCTAGGAAAAGTGGCACTAACAAACAAAAAATCTAGCAGATAATCTCATCTGTGACCTAGAGAAAATACCCCTCCATGGTCTTTCAATTTCATTCCTTCTGTGTCTACTCACTAATAAACCTTCTGGTTACAAAGTCTATATATTATCTTAATGTGAAGAAAAATGTCCTTGGGTGACAGGCACCATTATATGGTCACAGGAAATGAAATCTTACTTTGTAAAGTAATAAATAGTATTTATTTTACTATTTAAAATAGTAAAGTAGTAAATAGATACTATTTAAAATAGTATCTAAACCTCAGTCATTTCCCTGAGCCTCATCAAACCTGAGTCACTGACAAGTTTGGTTTCTAGGATTGCCCACTACAGTTCTGACTCTGCAAACCCTCTCTAAGAAGTCAGCCAGTCCCTTTTAGTATCTTCAACTCATCATCTTTATTCTCAACACTCTATCTGAAAACAGCTTGACAAGTCCTATACTTTTTACTATAATTAACGAATCTTTTCTAGAGAAGCTGTGGAAGATGACCATTTGCCAACTGCCAATAAATATGATGTTGAAACTCATTTCTTGATTTTGTGGATTACTGTTCTATATTCAAACAACCCTACATTTGGTTTTGAAGCAAAACATCTTCTGAATCAAATGCATTAACCCTACAGACACCTGACTGATGGAAAGTGGATACATTTGGGGGCTAAAGAGCCCTGATTTGAATCCTGGACTCATTTGCATAAGCTTACTATAAGAAATTAGACAAACCCTTAATCTCTTTTACCCTCAATGTCCTTATCTCTAAAAAATAATAATACATACATCACAAGATTATTAGAAGTACTCAAGGAGAGAATATACATTTCAGGATCTGAGACTTAATGGTTATTCAAAAGTATTCCTTTCCTTTTCCTCAAGTAATTTTCCTGGCTGATAGCTTCAGCATTCAGTAGCATTTGCAGAACTTGTAACATCTTACTGAAAGAAATTCTAATCTAAAATTCTAGCAGGTTTTCCTGAAATTGCAAGTCATGCGTTTATTGTTCTGCGTCCACTATTAGTTATATCCCTATTATCAGTTATAACTCCAAAATCAAGTGTTTTATTTTTATGTATAATTTAAACTTTTTCCCACACTTCCTTAAGGAGCCCTTGGATTTACTACATGCATAGTCTACGTTTAGACTATGCAGGGCCTGGCACAAAGCTAATTCTCCTTCTTTCCAATAATTACTGTAATAAGGTTGTGAATATCAAGAATAGTTACAATGTGTTACAAACACACACACAGGTAGTGAGATTCAAGAGGAAAGAACAAATTTGACCATCCATTTATTTTTATTAGGATACTTCCCCTACTGGTTGCTCCACCTGAAATCTGTTCTCTAGCTCTGATCCTGGATGGTCTCTGCCCAAGTTTTAGAATCCAACTCTAGCTCTTGACTTACAGCCTGTGTCCTTGAACAGAAGAGATTGCAGACTGTAAAATGCATAATAATGAAGACTTGAAGATAAGCCCAAGTCCAAGATCTGGAGAAAATTGGGTCAGAATGGAAAGAAACTATATTCTAAGCAAACAAGCACATTTCTTGCATTAATTTTAGATTTCAACCAGCCTTGACCTATCCCTGCTGCCAGCTATGTTATTTCTGAGCAAAGCACCAGGATTTGTGGGGAAAGCCACTAAATATTTCATAAGGTAATAAAAACGTTAGCAGGCCAAAGTATTCTTTAACCCATTTGGGGGAGAAAAAAGTTAGACCTGAAGACTTCCCAATGATTTGGTTAAATCAGTCTTGTTCCAATGTTCAAAAGAGATTGTAAATAGAAATAATCACAAATGATGCACAAACTTTAAGGGAAAGCTAACCCAGAGGTCAGTCTGTCACTGGGATACTCAGCACTTGTCTGGACTCCCAGTTCCATTGTCCATAAAAATAAATATCCCTCTCCACAACAGTCGCAAGCTCAAAAGTTCATTTTCTTCTGTTTCTATTGCCTCATAATCCCTAGCTCTCTTGCAATCCATAGGACTCTCAGTTCCTTTACCAGTTTCTGAAGGAAAGCTACCATTCAAATCAAGTACCTTATGATATGGGAGGCTTCCTGAAGACTCAGGGTGCACATAGGGATGCACTGCCTCCCAGAGCTCACATACTCCTGGAATTCCTGGTTTCACCCTCAAATACCCCTGGGACAACCAGTCAAACAATGCCTTCCATTAACCACATTAAATGGATTTAGAACATAGCCTGGCCCCTTTGGGCAGAGGAGGAGGGGATAACTAGTGTTACCCTAAACTCATAAAAATGCTTTGCCTCAAAGATACCTTTCATTTTCTCAAGAGAATTCCAGTGACTTTAATTTTCTCCAGTTCATTACACTAGGACATTCAAAATGGTGGTCTTGGGCAGAGTTGGAAACCAACATTTGTGAGTGTTTATGATGTGCCATTCACTTCATGTTTACCTTCTACACTCCTCACAAATCCAACCCTGGGCAGTCTGCATCATACAAAATAGGAAACTTAGGTTCAAAAAAGTTTCTGTCATACTCCAGGTCTCAACACAAGTAAACGACAGAACTGGAACCTACTCAACACAGACAGATGGCAAAACCCAAGCTTTCCCCTAACCTCCAACTGCCCCTACACTTAACCTCTTGTCAAAACCACTCACTCAACCAGTTCCAGATTAATGCCTCAAGCTGTGAATACACTGAGGCACTGAAAAGGTAGCAGAGGAAATCCGAGCCATATCAGTAGACAGCTCCACTCCCTCTCCTTTTCTCTCCCATAGGGAAATCCCAAATTCCAAGTGCCTCCTCTGAGCAGCATTGCTACTGTCCTGTAAAAAAGTTTTCAGGTGACTGCAGCAAGGCATGTTAAGAAATCAAAAGCCTGTACTTCACTGATCTGCTGCTAACAAAAAACAAGGAAGTCCTTTTGGACCTTCTGCTTAGAGACAAAGAAGAGGAAAAAGAGAAGAAGGAGGAGTGGGGTGGGGGAAGAAAGAAGAAGAGGAAGAAGAAGAAGGAGGAGGAGGAGGAGAAGAGAGGAAGAGCAAGGGGGAGGGGAAGAGGAGGGAGGGGAAGGAGGGGGGAGGAGGGGGAAGGCTGGGGCAGGAGGAAGAGGAGGGGAAAGAGAATAAGGAGGAGGAAAAGAAGAAGAAGAGGAAGCAGGAGGAGGAGGGCTTCATCCATGTACATACCATTTACAGTCTCCATTGCCACCATTTTAGAAAACCTAACCAACTAAGTACCCAACCCATTTTTATTTCACATTTATGCTAACATTTCCCAATTGCAAAAAATCATAGGGGATATATTTACACATACAATAGTGAGAGGAGGAAAAACCTTTCATGTTTGGCCTAACCTACTTCCCACAGAATCTTTTTTTTTTTTTTTTTAAGATTTTATTTATTTATTTGAGAGAGAGGCAGTGAGAGAACATGAGAGAGAAGGTCAGAGGGAGAAGCAGACTCCCCGTGGAGCCGGGAGCCCAATGTGGGACTCGATCCCGGGTCTCCGGGACCATGACCTGAAGCTGAAGGCAGTCGTTCAACCAACTGAGCCACCCAGGCGTCCCCACAGCATCTTTAAATATTTCTTTCTTGGAGGAGCAGATGTTTGCTGCCACCCTGTACAATGACTGAGAAAGAAAATACTAATCTCAAGATGCCACAGCCATCTTCTGTGGAATTTCCCTGTGTGTTATGCATGTTCTCCCACTGAATTCCTGTGTGTGTGTGTGTGTGTGTGTGTGTGTGTGTGTGTGTGTGTTTACAAATTTGTTGGGGGCAGCAAGATGTGACCTAGAGAATAAGGGACAACCTGTTAGAAAATTCCCTGGGATATACAAAATAAGAACTAACAACAGCCAACAACCTGCTGAATCATTTAAGCACCATCTTTAGGTGATACAGCATGATTTATACAATAAAAGTATGGAAAAAGTATAAATACCCATCAACAGGGAAAGTAATAAATTACCATGCAGTCACACTAAATCTTGTGCAATCAGTACAAATAAATAAATCAGAGCTTTAAATATAGGTGTGGAACAATGTCAATAATATTTTATATAAAGAAAAGTTAGAGAAAAATATGTATAATGGAAGAGTATGATATCTATAATGTGTCTATGAGTTTTATTATAATTAAATATATTCTATTCTATTCCATTCTGTTATATACACCTGGGTCATGTGATTTATGCCCAGCATTGTCTCTGAATGTCTGGGACTAAGGTCTGGGACTTCTTTTATTGGCTTGTCTGTGTTTTCCGTTCCTGCTATAATGAATATGTATTGCTCCTTTAAAAATATGTTGTAGGGGCACCTGGGTGGCTCAGTGGGTTAAGCCTCTGCCTTCGGCTTGGGTCATGGTCTCAGGGTCCTGGGATCGAGCCCCACATTGGGTTCTCTGCTCTGCAGGGAGCCTGCTTCCCCCTCTCTCTCTGCCTACTTGTGATCTCTCTCTCTCTCTCTTCCTCTCTCCCTGTCAAATAAATAAAATCTTTTAAAAAATATGTTGTAAAGTTATTTTAAAATTAAATGCTATGCACATATGAGGCACCTTTGGCATTCTAGCTGCTTTCAGAACCCAATCAAGGGCACTTTCTTCCAGGGATATTTCTGACAATCCAAGTGTTTACAGACTGAGATTCTCACAGTAGGGAGAAGCCCTCTTCAGGGTTCTCAGATCATCAAGCCAATGAGGGGCAGGGTCACCTCTATACTCAGGGCTTATGCTCCTGCACGGCCAAAGGCAAACATGAGCTTCAATGGGCAAGGGAGCAGCAGGCTGGAACTCAGATGACTTGGGGGCTTCTGTGCCAGTTTTTAAATAGAATGAAACCTGACTTCCTGGACAATAAGTACACACTCTTTCCACAATATTCCATTTACTTAATATTGAATAACAAACTCCTGCAAATTTAGTGACAAACAACAGGCATTTTATTATGCTCATGAATGCTATAGGTCAGGAGTTTGAGCAAAACACAATAGGGATGGCTTGTCTCTGCCCCACAGTGTCCAGACTCAAATGGCTGAGGATCAACACATCTGGAGGCTTCTTCACTTACATGTCTGGTGCCCAGACCAGAATGGCTCAAATGCTGGATGGCTCAAAGAATGGCTCAAAGAACATGGAAGCACCTACATGTGGCCTCTCCATAGGACTTGAGCTTTTCGCAGCACGGTGACTGGGCTGCACAGGGGAGTGTCACAAGAACAAGCATTCCAAGAGAACCGAGCAAAATCTGCCTAGCCTTGGGGTTCACATGCTGTCACTTCCATCACACTTTTGGCCAAAATAATCACAAGACTATCTAGATTCAAGAGGTAAGGACATGGACTCTACCTCTTGATGGGAAGAGTATCAACAAATTTGTGGCCATTTTTCAAAACCCACCACATGGATGTACCAAGTTTCTGTTCTGTGACAGCCACTGCAACTGGAGCTGGAGAGAAGAAGAACAGAGGAAGAACATTCTGAGAATCAGGATGGCTAGGTACCTCCCCCTGCTCCATCTCACCTGTAACTCACCTTCTCAGTAAGAAATTCCATTTCTCCCTCAGCAAGATTGAAATAGTCATTTTAATCACGTTAGGTCGAGCCATATAAAATCACCAATATGCAACCATTTCTGACCTAAAAGATATTTCATTTGGTTCAGCCTAATATTTGACCAAATCCCACACTGAAATGTAAGGCTAGCACATGATAAAATATGAAATGTTCCTGGAGGGGAAATACTTAATGCTCCTTAGTTTTTTCAGCTTTCTTATATGGGATTTTTAAAATATTTCTACTAAATTTAAAAAGAAATTGATATTCCTTACTGGCTTGTTTTTTAATTAAATAATTAATGTCTAGTCTACCACTAGAGTATATGTCCTACGAATATGGTTCTACTCTAGTACATCCTGGAAAACATCTTTTCCAAAGCCTTTTTAGGGTTTCATCTGTCATACTCTAATGATGCTTGCTTTTTAATTAGCAAAATCCTGGATCCTTACTAATTTTACATCATATTTGAATAACATGTCAAATGTTAGTCTATGCTAATATGTAGTGTCCCCAGTATTCAACAGGTGACTTTCTCTGGTTACACCATGAAATAATGGTGCCCATGAAACACCATCTGTATCTAAAAGTTGACCACAATTTCTACTGTTATAGATACATAACAATTGAAGAAAATTGGTATAAGACTATAATAACATAATATAAATAGAGGTAGGCAAGAAAATATTTTCTGGGCAAAACTAAAAAATCAAGAGAGGTAAAACAATGGGCAAATTACTAAAAGGTAATTCTGCTGCAAAATATAACTGCAAAGTAATAACACACTGTCTCTCGAATGGCCCTAAAAATTGAATCTAATGATAAATTGCAAGACTGGGAATTTCCAAATGTGTCAAATTTGAGCAATGGACTATTGAAGTATATAACCACTCAAAGACAGTTTTTCAAAAGGTACAAGCCAGTATCAACATTTGGTGTGTTCATTCTCCTCTATAGCACTAGATCAGCCAAGATCAGCCAGATTACTTCATTGTTAGGGTAGTTAGTATCCATGCCCAAAATAATAAAAGCATAAATAAAGCCAATTAAAACAATGCATATGCCAGGGTCAGCTCTGAGGAAAAAGAAAAAAATCCTGTCCTGAACTAAACTAATTAGTAGGGTGACCAACTCATACCACTTTGCCCAGGACAATTTTCATTTTAAAACTGAAAGTCCCATGTTCCATGAACTCTTTCAATCCCAAGAAAATTGGGCCAGTTCATCAGTCTACTTACTAGTCAACCCTGAGTGAATCATTTCTCCTTTATAAAATTCAATTTCTCCAACTGCAAAATGATTTTTTTTAAAAACCTGATTTGTGTACTTGCTAGGAGAACAGAAGAAACAATGTTTCAAAGCGCACTTTTTCGTGTCCACAAGCCTTCTGTTACTTGGCCCAAGGACATCCACACAGCAGCCCAGCAGCTCTTGGTCAGTTGCCTTTGTTATAAAAATTCCATAAATAATTCCCTAAGTGAGAGATGCTGCTGTCCTCTTTTTCCAAAAGGCCTCCGTGAGCTGCCTAAAGCCAGAGGAACCCAGAATACCCATATCCCAGGAAAGGTGAACCTGAAAAGTGGACTTGGAGGAACCCCATATTTAAAACATATTTCCAAGGAGGACTCGTTTTGCATTTCTCTTGCCAAACAAGGGTCCCATTAACCACCCTTCATATTTAGAACTGAATCCCTCTTTCCTCCCATCCCAAACAAAAAAGCAATAGCTCAGGGGCAGAAGGAAAAAGTATGAAAGCTCTGTTTTCAGCAAATTTTGAAAATATTATCCTTCCAAGAGCTATCAGACACATTTCCTTTTCCTAATGCAAATTGGTAATCGGAGAAAAAAGAAAATGCTTGCAGACTATTACACTAATAAAGAAGACATCAAGCCTCTACCATCAAAAAGCTGAGCAGGAATAATAATGAAATTTTTCAGCCTATCGTCTAATTAAAAGTTGCCAAAATTAGCATATGTGCCCCTCTCTGGGCTCAGTAGTGGCTGAGCCCCTCCCTCACTGTCCCCCACCGCACATCCTCCCCTGCCCTCCCCCCCCCACTGTGCCCCTTTCCTTCCTTCGCCCACGCAAACTCCCCATCTTCTCTCCTGCGCCTCTCTCGCACCTGGAGACAGTAATAACAAGCGGCTCCCAATGAACAGAGAAAATGAAAATCACCTTCCTAGAGGAAGGAAAGTGCATTTGACATCCCCCTTGTTCCAGGACTTGAGAGACTCTGATATAATTACCTCAGAGAGGCTGCAGGCAGATGGCAAGCTCGGCAGCCCCATGTCCTCAGTCAGCAGGACACTGCCGAGATGCTCTCCGTGACATTTTGTTCAAGATGTTTCCAGCACACAAAGCCGAGAGCTGGCAACCAGCAAAGGAGCCTGCGGAGCATTCGTTAGTCTGAAATTATGGCCATCTCACACTTCTGCTCCACAGGGCCATGCCTCCATCGCTCTGCCTGGGGCTGCAGGCAGAGATCAGGGAGGTGATCGATAGCCATGTACCTTATGGAGAAGCTGAGGAGTGAGCATATGGTGGGAGGGGGCACAGAGGAGACACCGGTGAAGAGTGTGCAGTGCCTGACTCTGGCCCTGGCGGGATGTCATTCTTCTCTGCTTCCCGTCTGTAGGAGCCATCTGAAGAAGTCAGTGCAAGATACTAACTGCTAGACAGGAGCTGGGACTTATGAAAGGATAATGGAGGACTGGAGACAGTGTGACATCACCAACACTCGATCTCTTCAATTCCCATCTCCTCAACACCCACTTTCCAGGAATTTCTCTGTTAGTGTTTATAGCTGTCAGGGTAACATACCAGCTGCTGTAACAAACAGCCCCAAATCCCAGTGGCCTCAGGTAATAGGAGTCCATTTCTCTCTCCTGTTTATTTCAGTGTCATGGGGAGATCAGCTCCCCTTGGTGCCTCTCCTCCTAGAGGATCCCAGCTCCTCTCAAGCATGTGGCCTCTGAGAGAGAAGCGAGAGCAGGGACAATTGCACAGTATTTGCAGCCAGATCTGGAAGCATCCTCTGAATGTGAGGACACTGGGAATTTGTTGGTCTTGAGGAGAGTAAACGAGGTCAGGCATGAGAAGCCAGATAGCTATGTGTTAAGTCTTCATGATTAGTGCTTGAAAAAGACAACTAAGACTGCATTAATATGTCCCTACTAATGAGGATTTCCAATAATTGAGACAAAACTGAGCTTACTTTTGTCAGCACATCTCCTCCTAGATGCAATTAGAGTGTAAATTATGCAGAACAGTGGTGCTGGTGTATCTAAGAGATTGGGCCATTTTTAGCCAACCTCAGGGAAGGAGATCCTCTGAGCCCAGCTCCAAGTCACAGTGTATGATGTTTGCATGTGGGGAAAGTTAAGTTAGATGGAGCCTGGGCTCAGGAATTGCCTTGAAGGGACAGCAATCTCCTGAAGAGAGAGCTCAGACAGAAGGAAGGGAGGAGAGAGGATGGGAGGGGCATGGTCCATTGGGTCGACCATTGCAGAGGCAGGCATTAGTGAGCCATCTTCACGCACATGTCCATCTGTTTTAGTGACCACCCCCAAGAAACTTCATTCTCCCCCATAAGCTGCCCCCATGGCTCCCTACCAGCACTGGGGGGAGCTGAGGTAAGTGAGGGAGTCAGAGCCTAGGGTGGCAGTTGCCTGGGGCAGGGGGAAGATTAGATCAGACTTCAGGCATCCCAGAAGATCATTTATGTTCTAGAAATTAATACATATACTTAAAATCTCTTCTAGATATGAATTATATGTTATATTTAAGTAAAACAATCTCCTTTAATAGCTATGCATTCATGCAACATTCATTAAGCACAAACCAACCATGTGCCACACTGTGCCAGGTGCCAGAGTGAATTTTCACCTGGTTTCTTCCAAAAGTTCACAGCCTGGGACCTTATTGCAGGCTGCATTATGTCATATAATTAAACTAAAGAGGGAGTAAAACAGGAAAACATGTGCTGCCTCTAACTGCACTAGGAGAATAAAGTACTATTAATCACTGAGCTGAGAGAGGCAAAGCACATTTTTCAAGGTCACACAGCTAGGAAATAGCAGAGGCAAAATTCACGTTGAAAGTAGAACTGAACTTACCGAAGTCTATTTCATTTTAGACTAGATACCAGATCATATACACACCCTCCATTGTTAATTTTGCTGCACTTTGTTTTTGGTTTCTAGTTTTTCAGTCCATACTTACCCCAACACACAGGGCCATAATTTGAAACATCCACTCCCTTTGCCAGAATGTCATGAAAGCTAACAAGATCATGTCTTTCAGGGCTTTGATCATATAGAAGACAAACTCAAGCAGAAGTTCATATTGTTATAGTGATTATAGTGATTATAATTAATATGAGACAACATAATGATAAGAACATGATGTATTTATAATGCCTAATTAGAGCCCTTTTATCATTATTTTCTTCCTATGCCTAATGATCATGATCATCATTGTTAATAATGATCATAACCACAGGAAGACAACAACAACAATGGTGACAAATGGCTCAGAGCCAGCTCAGTGTTCTCAGAGAATAGTACTCCTCCAACAGACTCTAGCTGGTCAGAATGACTTTGTTGGTTATGAAGTGACAGTCTGATTATAAATGACAAGCAGCATTGCTCTGCAAAAGGAAGAATAAGCAACTCAAGCCACCAACACAATACTGGGACTGTGTCTCCCCCTTCTCCACTACAACTGATATGCAAACATATACTCAGCCATAACTCCCAGCCTCCAAGCCAGCACCAAGTTTCATCCACCAAGAAACTGTGCAGTAGGAAAGTCCGTTGCTGAGGTCCCTGCTCTCCCACCTGGTCTAGTTCATGGGACCACAAAGTGCTATTCTATTTTCATACAGACCTGTGATAAGACCCAGTTTGGTAGTTAATTTTTAACCACTTTTCAACTCAAGTGTGAACTTCACAGGGCTAAGGGATGTCCAGCATATATGTATATATACACATATATATGAGATATATATGTATTTGTATACACACACACACATATCATTGGTTCTCTTTCTCTGAAGAATGTTAATATAACTAGAATACCTTAGATGGATGGTAAAAGGAAGATACTTTAGGTTTCAATCCACTATCCAGGAGATGTGTCCAAATAAATTAGAGCCTAGAAAATGCCAGCTACAGCTTGGACTCCATAGTGGAAGTTCATAGCACACTTCAAAAGAGAAGAATGGTGCTCCTTTTGCAGGCAAATGCTGCATGCATTATCCACTTTGAGCAACACTAAGGTCACAGTGCTCTAGCTGAAGACCTCCCTACCATTTGCCACTGAAATGTGGGCATCCCTTCTATTCCTTCCCTCATCCATAGCTGCCCCACTTGTGCTGCTGGAAGTCCTCTCTCCCTCTTTGCTGAACAGCCATCCCCACCCCTATATTTCTCAACAAAGAGGCAAAGCTGGTGTGAACATTAAAATAATCACCAGCCTCCAGCACTCCAGTGACACACTTACTCAAAAGCAGGCTACAGAGAAGGACAGTAAGACCATCTGTGACAGAAGGAGGAGAACAGAAGATGAAGAGAGAGAGAAAATGGCAGCCGTGTCCCACAAGAGGAAGAGCACCACACAAACACCCAAAGAACCATTATTCCTGTGGTCTGGAACATAGTAAACACAAAATAGTGACCTTACAAATCCTGGAGATACACAGACATAAATCAGTACAGATTCATGGACTCAGAAAAGTGTCATATGGTACCTGGGTGGCTAAGTCAGTTAAGTGACAGCCTCTGGCTCACGTCATGATCCCAGGATCCTCAGGTCGAGCCCCACATCAGGCTCTCTGCTCAGCGGCGAGTCTGCTTCTCCCTCTCCAGAGCTCTGTGATCTCTCTCGTTTTAATTCTCTCTCAAATAAATAAATAAAATCTTAAAAAAAAAAAAAGAAATAAAAGTGTCCTTGAAATTCATTCATTCATTCAACAAATATGCATTGAAAGTACCAGGCCCTGGGCCAAACTGTGAGTATAAAGCAGTATACAGACACACAACCCAGGCCACAGGAAACTCACAGCCTAGATAAGACAGGCAATAAACAAGTTACAAATTGTTACAAAAGCACTCTAAGGGAAGAAGTTGAAACCCAACCCTGCAGAACAACAAACAATCAAAGTATTGACAGTTTAACTAGTCTAGGTCCACCATGCATTGTGATAGATATTTGAACCTCACACTCTGAGTCCTGTGTGGTTGTTTCCAAATAGCAAGACTCATAAGTATAATTTTTGGAGCAAATAACCAAATAACGCCCAATGTATAAAACCAGCAACAGTATCAGCCATGGTGAGCACCAAGCTGACTCTAACATCTAGGACTTTGTGGTGAGTTCGCCAGTGCTCTCCAGCACTAAGACTTGGGGCAGAACTGGTTTGAAGAACTAGGAAGCTGTCACATTTCCCATTCACCCAAGAATATTCTCAGGCTATGGAGAGGACAAAAATGTGCAACATGCAACACTATCATGCAATTTTAACCCCTGCCCCCCAAAGTAACCCTAGAGCTTTGTTGACAACACAAAAGAGATGTGCAGGTAGAGTCCATACTGAGGAATAAGTAGACAGTCATAAACAATCCCAGGATTCAGGAGGTGAGCAAACATGGCTCTATTTTACCATCAATTTGCCCTTCATACCACACACAATTCAACTTCTATGAACACCCAAGATGTCCTCTCTCTAATGTCCCTTCTCCTTTCTGTTTCCATTTCTACCCTCTAGCCCTTTATTCTCAAACCCAGTGTCTACCAAGTGGTCTACCCTCAGTAACCACAGGGAAATACATACTGTCATTTGTAAGAGGAGGCTTAAACCTTGCAGTCTTCAACTGAAGCACCTACAAGCTCTTTCTCATAAGGCTGACCCCTCCTTCAATATAGAACTTGGATGTATTCCTATGGGTTTCTGCCTCTTTACCAACAGTGAGGTGAAAAAGAAACATACCCTGCCACACTTGGTTTTGTGGAGCTACCTAAGATTGTTTTTTAATGAAATTAATCACTAATGGGCCCTTTCACACTTGAGATTATACACCTTCCTTTTCCCTAAAGGCTGGGGTAGCTAGAGCCCACATACTCTTTAGTTTGCTTCCTAAAAAGGCCCTGTCCAGAGCTAAGGCTGTGGCATTCTGAAAAGTGTAGACCAGCCATATACAATCCTTATTCTCCTGAGTCCAAAGGTTCAAATCCCAGTTACAGTCAGAGAGAAAAATAAATTCAATGGGGACTTGGAAGCCAACATCTACGCCATTCTAAAATCCAAGCTCTAGTCTGAAAGAAATAAACTGTTGAGTTCTTTCAAAGGAAAGAAAGAATATGTGATAGAAAGACTACAGGAAGCCATGGTCCATCCAACTCACCATTTGTTTTCCACCTCTAGGTCTTGATCATCAATAACTCTTCTACTTGGAATCTTCCTATACTCCCCTGATTAAATACCTAGCATAATTTTAGGCTTAGTTAAAATGTTGTTTTTTACAGGAAGGCTTCCCTTATTTATTCCCCTTATAAACAATAATATTATAATAGTAGCATATATTGAGTGTTTACTATACTGCCAGTACTGTGTGTATTTTTCCCATACAATTCTCAAAACCATATTATCAATATTACTATTATCTTTATCATTGTCCTTATTTATTATTGTTATTGTTGTCATTATTATTTTTTTAAAGATTTTATTTATTTATTTGACAGAGAGAGAGAGATCACAAGTAGGCAGAGAGGCAGGCAGTGAGAGAGGGGGAAGCCGGCTCCCAGCCGGGCAGAGAGCCTGACATGGGGCTCGATCCCAGGACTCTGAGATCATGACCTGAGCTGAAGGCAGAGGCTTAAACCACTGAGCCACCCAGGTGCCCCTATTGTTGTCATTATTATTAAGCTTATTTTTCAGAGGAAGCCTACGAAGATAATTTTTGTAAAGTCTCACAATCAGAATATCAGGGACCCACAACCCTTTGTTATGCATTTTAACACTTGACCATTTATAATAGCTACTAGAGTAGATGGCTATTGACATTTCTATAGGACTGCATACCCTTGACTTTGATTCTGCCCCCAACTCTATTATCATTAATAACATCTCCCCTTCCGTCCCCACCCTAACAGAAGCCTGTAATACAGTAAAGACCCAAGAAATGTTTTTACCTGAACCAAACTAGTTGAGTAACAACAGGCAGGATGCAGATAAAAAGATGGATACAATCCAAACATAAGCTTAATCACTACTTTGAATGCATAGTCTTGGGTGAGTCACACCGTTTCATTTGTTCCACTGAAAAGGCAGAGGAGCCTGGCTAGCTAAATAGGTAATAATATCAGGATCAGAAACAAGGCCATCCATACTAGCCATCCAACCCTACAGAGACATCCTCAAACAGATAAGAAGAGCCTGGAATGACATCTAACTGGCCATAGAGATGAGTATGTGACACCAGTGTTGTCGATCCCATTGCCCCACTCTCCCACTAGAAAGGCTAATGTGCATAGCAGAACTCCAATTAATTTATTTAAGAATAAATTTCTGTATTTGTTTTCTATTGCTATGCAATAAATTACCACAAACTCAGTGGCTTTAAACAACATTCATTTTATTATCTCGGTTTCTGTGGTCATGTATGGCTTAGCTGGATTCTTTGATCAAAGCCTCAAGGTTGAAATCAAGATGTTGACCAGGGCTGTGTTTTCATCTGGGAGCTCAACAAGAGAAAAATATGCCTCCAGATTCTCTTGGGCTGTTGACAGAAGTCATTTCCTTGAGGCCTTCATGGTGGTTTCTTCAAAGTCAGAAATAGAGAAAAAGAATCTCTGTTGCTTGGCATCGCTGACTTCAAAGAAGGCCTAAGCTCTCTTTTAAGAGGCCCATCCAGTTAAGTCGGGCACACCCACAAAAACCATCCCACTGATAAACTCAGTCAAATGATGGACCTTAATTACCTCTTTAAAATCCCTTTACCTCTGCCATATAAAGTAGCACAATCATGGGAGTGATCCCATTAGAAGCAAAACACAAGTTCTGCCCACATTCAAAAGGAAGAAATCATATAGGGCTAGGGAGATCATAAGAGCTATCTTAGAATTTTGCCTACTACAACTTGCCTCCATTTTCTCAGAACAACTTCTGTTGCCTCAAAGTAAAAGAATTCAGGTGCAAGTTTGGGTCAGGCTAATATAATCTTATTTTCCCCAGGAAATTCAATTTCTAAGGTAAGATATCTTCTAAATCACCCAGATACTAATTCTCTCCTGTGTTAATCATCAAGACACAAAAATGTTTTATTTGAAGTCCTTATTTCTTTCTTTGACTTTTCTTTTTAGGTGTTCCCATTATTTCTCAATAATGATTTGGGTCATACTCCAGATTTCCTTTCCCTCCCTCCTGTTGTTTCCAACACAATAACAGTAATGACAATGACAGACAGTTTGACAGAAGGGAATCTTCCCCCTACCCCCCTCTGAAGACTTCCACAATCACACATCTGTCAGGGGCTGATGGGAAAACAAACCAAATTACTGTTTAATGTCAAGTTGTATCACCTCCTACTTGTGAACTCTCCTTCTTTGTCTCAGAATCTGTTGAACGGGATGGACGGCAGTGAACCTCTGATTAGCATATTTCCCATTGCCATTCCAGGTAAATGAATCTTCCCTCACCAGGATTTGAGATTCCAGTCAGATTCTCAATTCCATCTGGTGAGTGACTCTCATTATTATGCAAATGTCAGCTTTACCTGAAGGCGAGAGCTTTCTTCTTAATATTTAAATTCCATCTCGTTTTCATTGATCTCTAAACAACAGCTCATCTTTAAAGTTTCCTTGGAGAACTTTTTAGGGATAAAAAGTCCCCTGAGATTTTCAGTTCCCTCTTTAAAATAGATTGGCATGATTTGGAGAGAGGTGAAAAGGACTATTGGAGAGGGGTAGGGAGGATTATTGCCCCATCTCTGCTTCCAGAACATGGTTTTTGAGTGGCTTTGGCTGAAGTTTGATACAGGGTGCCCTTCTGCTGGGGCAAGGCACTCAGGGAAAAATCAACTGGCAGAGATAAGACAAAGTCGACACACCATGCAAGCCTCTGTTTTAAAGAACCTACAAGAACCAACAAGAGAAACCAATTTTCAAAGCAAACTGTCTATATCAGACAACTAAAAGGAACCAAGAGTCTGGGAGCAAATGGACCAAACACGGAGAATTCAGGCCAGTAGGTAGGCAGGCAGAGGGATTGGGTGAGAACTACAGACAGGATGATAGATGCTGGTTTCAGCAGGCTCTGAGACTCGAGTTCAGAGTTCATTGCTACATCAAGGTATCAGTTGCCAGATTGGGGCCTGATGTGGCAATTTAGTGGCCAAGAGATAGCAATCATTCTCTCTACCAATCATTTTCTCCTTTGTCCAAGTCTTCCTTTTCAGAAGCATTGTACCCTCAGCAAGTATGTCATCAACCTAGCAACCTTTAATTGTACCTATGTGGACACCTGAACAAAGCCAAACCAATCAGATTCTCCAGCCAGAAATGTGGAATTAGAGTTTAGACACTAGGTGGGCTCCCTCTTTTCCTCCATCCCTCCCTCCATCTATCTACCTATCTATCAACTATCTATTCAACCATTCTTTCCTCCCCATCTCTTCCCATCTTTCCCCATGTTTAAAAGGGAAGTTAATACAGAAGCAGACCAATGACTCCATTTTCTAGGCTGTGTCCCCCTTCTCCTCTAAGAAAAAACCTGTAGAGTGAAGCAAACACATGGAGAAAAAAATGAAGAATGGGAAGGATGACTTATAAACATTGGTCACAACTCTCCACTTTGTGACCTATTCGAATATTTGAAATCCAGAAGCAGAAACCATGATGAGGTAAGCAGACAGCTCTCACCATTGCAGAGGATAACCCAGACACCCAACATCATCACTTCACCTTCTTCCTTTCACTTACCCACTGGTTCAGGGCATCATGTCCCAGTGCCTCAGAGAGGTTCAGTGGCTGTTTTCCAAAGTCATTGATGATAGGTTCCTTCCTTTCTACCTCATCTACAGCTCCTGAGGACATTGAGATATTTTTGAAAACTGGCCCAAAGACTAAAAGATAAAGCTTCCTTGTCATTTTCTCATTTATTTCCAATACAAAAGTCAGTATTTTAAACTTTTCTTCAGAAGAAAAAAAGTATTTTCAAATGCTTGGGCTATTTGGGACATTTTTGTAAAACAAAATGTCAAACCATCATTTTCTCCTTCTATGTCACTAAAGGGTATGAATACAGGAAGACGGAGGAAGAGGAGAATTAAGAAGATAAGGGGAAGAGAGGAAAAGAAGAGGGTTCTTACTTTCCATGTGCACTGTTCTTAGTACTTCATGTACATTATCATTTTAATCCTCTCAACACCCTCATGAGTTAATTACTGAACACCAGAGGGATTTGTGTGTAATGGACAAGCATAGGTTCTGGAACAAGATGGCCTAGGTTTAAAGCTCTATTTAATAACCTTCAGTTTGCTTCAGTTTCCTCATCTATAAAATGGGAATGATGACAACAGGTGAGACTTACATGAGTTAATACATGCAACAATGACAGAACAGTGCCTCCCATAGAATGGGTGCCTCTAACACTTTGACTATCACTACTACTACCATTTTACAAATGAAGTAAACTAAGTCACAGAAAAGTTAAATTACTTGCCCAGGATCACATAGCTAGTAAGTTACAGAGTCCGAAGTCCACTATGTAACCATTTTGTTCCATAACTTCCATGTGGTTTTTGCTCTCCAAGTACTCTATTCTATATTTTAGGAAAGTGAGAGACCATTAAGCTGCTCAAAAAAAGAAAGGAAAAAGAGAGTGGAAGAGAATACAACCACCTGGACTCCTGCCTCATTTTCCCTACAAGTCACCATAACATCAAAAAGCTGGAGAAACACAAACCCAAATTCCTTCAACAAACTAGAATAGATTTTTGAAACTCTGAACCACGCTAAAAGAGAAGGAGCTGTCAAATCTAGTGAAGAACTTCACAGGGACATAAACAGGTACAGACCTTGGACAAAACTGACAGAGCACAGTTGTCCGAAAAAGATGGTGCCTCCAGAGAGAAAAACAGTTTCTCATTTAGAGCAACATAGGAGGATCAATGAGCTGTCAGAGGAAGTTTTCTAGGACCCATTTAGCACCAAGTGTTACACAAGAAATGAGTTCAGTGAGGAAACACAGAGACTCTGCAGGAAGAAGACTGTGACCAATACAGATAGAAGATAAACTCTCGATTGCAAACAACCATGCATTAGTTATTTTGTCTGGGGATAATTAAAAACTAGAATAACTTATCCATTCTCAGGTGCATACAACCCTATATCATAAGGTCCTTCCTCACCCAAACCTAATAGAAAAAATATATCCATAATTTGTCTTATCAAAGATGACCTAATAAAAAAAGAGTAAACATTGATTTATATTAAAAGGCCACGTAAAAATAAAAAGAAGACATAAATTTTAAAAAATAGGAAGTGAAACATTGACCAGAAAAAAAATACAAAAATTATTAACAAAGAACAAAGAACAGAGAAAAAAATGACTAATATCACTAAGCATTTAAATATTAGGGGGGGAAAGGCAACCTTAAAGTAGAAGAAAACAAGTTGGGAAATCTTCATGACATTGAATTTGGTAAGGATTTCTTGACTAAGACACCAAATAGCACAGGCAACAAAGGAAAAATAGACAAGTTGGACTACATCAAAATTTAAAACTTCTGTGCATCAAAGAAAACAACTCAAAAGACAACCCATGGAATGAGAGAAAACATTTGCAAATCATATATCTGACAATGTGTTGATATCCAGAATATATAAAGAACTCCTACAGTCTTTTGGTGGAATCTGCATTCTTACAGTAATTAGCTGAAATGACCAACACAAAGGGAAAGAGGAGATGTACCCACTCTACATTCCCTAGGTCTTTTAGAAAACATGGAGTTGTTGCTTTGGCCACATACATGTGTATCTACAATAAAAGTGATACAGCAAATATCACGGGAATAGGCACCATTCAAAAAGGAATGTCCCACAAATGTCATCATAGCAAAACGGGAAGAGTCTACAGTGTCACTCAGCATGCTGTTGGCATTGTTGTAAACAGAAAAGTTAAGGGCAAGATTCTTGCCAAGAGAATTAATGTGTGTGTTAAGCATATTAAGCACTCTAAGAGTCAAGATAGCTTCCTGAAGTGTGTGAAGGAAAATGATCCAGAAAAGAAGGAAGCCAAAGTGAGAAAGGTACTTGGGTTCAACTGAAGTGCCAGTCTGCCCCACCCAGAGATGAACATTTGGTAAGAACCAATGGAAAAGAGCCTGAGCTATTGGAGCCCATCTCCTATGAATTCATGGCATAATAGGTATTAAATAAGTGAGTAAGTAAATAACTTCAGGACTACTTAAAAAGAGAGTGAGAACTCCTGTAATTCAACAACAAACAACAAAAAAAACTAATTAAAAAATGAGCAAAAGACTTGAATAGACCTTTCTCCAAAGAAGATACACAAATGGGCGATAAACACATGAAAGATCAATATCACTAATCATAAGGGAAAAGTAACTCAAAAGACATTTTTTCCCTAAGATTTTATTTTTAATTAATCTCTACACCCAAGGTGGGGCTTGAACTCACAACCCCAAGATTGAGTTGCATGCTTTTCCCACCAAGCCAGCCAGGCTCCACTAACATCAACTTTTTTTAGGCTGGAGAAGCCCACACAAGAGTTCAGCAGCAGATAATTTTTTTTCATTTTTTTTAATATGTTCAGTTAACCACTATATAGTACATCATTTGTTTTTGATGTAGTGTTCAATGATTCATTAGCTGTGTATAACACCCAGTGTTCATCACAACTGCCCTTAATACCCATCACCAGGCGCACCCATCTCCCCATCCCTCCTCCCCTCTGAAACCCTCAGTTTGTTTCCTGGAGTCCATAGTATCTCATGGCTTGTCTCCCTCTCTGATTTCTCCCCCTTCAGTTTTCCATCAATTCTCCAATGGTTCTCTGCATTATTTCATATATTACACATATAAGTGAAACCACATGACAATTGTCTTTCTCTGCTTGACTTATTTCACTTAGTATAATTCCCTTTAGTTCCATCCAAGTTGATGCAAATGGTAGGTATTCATTCTTTCTGATGGCTGAGTAATATACCATTGTTTATATGAACCACATCTTTTTATCCATTCATCTGTGGAAGGACCTCTGGGCTCCTTCCACAGATGAATGGATATTGGTTTCCTTGGTTATTGTGGACATTGCTGCTATGAACACCAGAGTGCATGTGCCCCTTCTTTTCGCTGCATCTGTTATCTTTGGCGTAAATACTTCATAGTGTAATGGCTGGGTCATACAGTAGCTCTATTTTTAATGTCTTGAGGAACCTCCATACTGTTTTCCCAAGTGGCTGTACCAGCTTGCATTCCCACCAACAGTGTAAGACAGTTCCCCTTTCTCCACATCCTTGCCAATATTTGCTGTTTCCTGTCTTGTTCATTTTTGCCATTCTAACTGGTGTAAGGTGGTATCTCATTGTGGTTTTGATTTTGTATCCTGCTATGTTGCTGAAAGTACTGCCTTTGGTGTATCCCATTGGTTTTTGACTGATGTGTTTTCATTCTCATTAGTTTCCATGAATTGTTTAAGTTCTTCCTTAATTTCCTGGTTGACCCAATCATTCTTTAGTAAGATGCTCTTTATCTTCTATGTGTTTGAGATCCTTCCAATTTTTTTCTTGTGATCAAGTTCCAGTTTCAAGGCACTATGGTTTGATAACATGGAGAGAATAATCTCAGTCTTTTGGTATCTGTTGAGACCTGACTTGTGACCTAGTATGTGGTCTACTCTGGAGACGGTTCTGTGTGCATTTGAAAAGAATGAGTATTCTGTTGTTTTAAGGTGGAATGTTCTGTATATATCTACAAAGTCCATCTGGTTCAATGTGTCATTCAAAGCTTTTGTTTCTTTGTTGATCTTCTGCTCAGATGATCTCTCCATTGCTGAGATTAGAGTGTTAAGATCTCCTACTATTAGTGTATTATTAGCAATATGATTCTTAATTTTGATTAACATCTGGCTTATAGAGTTGGCTGCTCCCATGTTGGGGGTATAGATATTTACAATTGTTAGATTTTCTTGTTGGATAAACCCTTTAAGTATGATATAGTGTCCTTCTACATCTCTTACTACAATCTTTGGTCTAAAATCTAATTTGTCTGGTAGGAAAATTGCTACCCCAGCTTTCTTTTGAAGTCTGTTGGCATGATAAATGGTTCTCCATCCCCTCACTTTCAATCTGGAGGCGTCTTTAGTTCCAAATGTCTGTCTTGTACATTGCATATGGATGCGTCCTGTCTTTGTATCCAATCTGCAATCCTGTGTCATTTCATGGGAGCATTTAGGTCATTCATGTTGAGAGTAACTACTGAAAGATATGAATTTAGTGCCATCAAATTGCTTGTAAAGCCCCTATTTCTATTGATTGTCTCTGTAAATTTCTGGTCTATGTTACTCTTGGGGACTTTCTTCTTTTTAGAATCCCCCTTTATTATTTCTTGCAGGGCTGGCTTGGTGGTCACATATCCTTTCAGTTTCTGCCTATCCTGGCAGATAGGCAGGATTTTTCTCTCTATTCATTCTGAATCACAGCCTTCTAGATAAAGTATTCTTGGTTGCATGTTCTTCTCATTTAGTACACTGATTATCTCTTCCCATCCCTTTCTGGCTTGCCAGGCCTCTGTGGACAGGTCTGACATTATTCTAATGTTCCTCCCTCCATAGGTAAGAAATCTCTTCCCCCTAACTACTGTCAGGATAGCCACTTTGGCTCTAACATTAGCTCTAACATTATATACTGGGCCATTGGTCTATTTTTATTGGTCTTGGGAGGGGTCCTCTCTGACTCTTGGACATGAATGCTTGTTTCCTTCCTCAGATTAGGGAAGTTCTCAGCTATGATTTGTTCAAATATACCTTCCAGTCCTCTCTCTCTCTCCACCCCTTCAGGGATCCCAATAATTCTGACTTTGGAATGTTTCATGGTGTCATTGATCTAAGTCTGATCTCATGGGCTTCTAGGTTTTTATATATATCCTCCTTGACTTCCTTCATTTCTATCAGCTCATTCATACCATTTATAAGTTCGGCATGATTAGCTCTCATTTCTGCCCTTAGAGAGTCTATATTGTAACTACCGGTTTTTCCAAACCTAGCTATTGACTTCATAATTGCAATCCTGAAGTTAATCTCCAACATCTTGCTTATATCCATATCCATTAGGTCTGTGGCAGAGGCCATTGTCTATGGTTCTTTTCTTTGTTGGGAGTTCCTTCTCCTGGTCATTCAGTTCAGGGACGGTTGAGGGAATGTACAGAGTCTAAAATATGAACAACAGTCCTGGCAAGATGTACCCTAAGAAAACCAGGAGCAGTTGGAATCTACCACTCATGGCTGGCAGAGTTTTTCTTCTTGTTGAGATCCAGATATAAATTCTTACATTTCAGGCTGAATTCACAGATGTTCAGGATGGTTTGGTAGATATCCAGCTAAATTCAGGGGACCAGTAGAAATGAGGTCCTCTACTCCTCCACCATCTTGCCTCCCTCCCTCAAATGACAAAATTTGCACCCATGAGATAACAATGAGGTAACATTGCGCACCCATTAAGATAGCTGCAATTAAAAAAAAAAAAAGGTGTTGACAAAGGTGTGGAGAAATTGGAACTTTGTTAGTAGGAATATTAATTGGAAAACAATATGGCAGTTCCTCAAAAAATTAAAAATAGAATTACCATATGATCCAGTGATTCAATTTCTGGGTAAATACCCAAAAGAAATGAAAGCAGGGTCTCAAAGACATATTTGCACAGCACACCCATGTTCATAGCAATGTTATTCACAACAGCCAAAAGGAGGAAGCAGCTCAAGTGTCCATCAGTGGAATAATATTGAACAAATGTGCCCTATATGCACAATGGAATGTTCATCCTTTAAAAGGAAGGAAATTCTGACACAGGCTACAACATGCATGAACCTTGAGAACATTATATTTTGTGAAATAAGCTAGTCACAAAATGACAAATACTGTATGATTCCACTTCAATGAAGTACCAAAAGTAATAAAATTCAGAGACAGAATGTAGAATAGTTGCCGGAGGCTGAGGAGTTGTTTAAATGGATATAGAGGTTCAATTTTGTGAGATAAAAAGAGTTCTAGAGATTGGCTACACAACAATGTGAGTGTATTTAATACTACTGAACTGTAGTATTGTTAATACTACAATTATGTAGTATTATATATGCTACTAGTATAAATGATTAAAATGTTAAATTTTGTGTTATACATATTTTACTATAACTAAAAACAATTTCATTTTAAAGAAATTTTATAATCTTTTAAGAAAGGGAGCTCAAAACAGTTACAAAGCTTCTGCCAAGCTATACAATAGAAAATAAGAGGAAACAAAGCATGCAGTGACAGAACTTAGGAAATACATGGAAAATCATCACCTACTGTAAATCATTACAAATATGAAGTCTATATTGAAAGGGGCACAAAGGAAAAAAAGACATTAGTGCCATACAGAAAGCAACAAGTAGGACAAGATGCAAGAATGACTAAAACAAACAAAATTTTAAAGGATTCAAGAAAAAAAAAATGATATGAAAGACATCATGGCAATCCAACACATGGCATAATTGCAATTTTACTATGATGGAGAGAACCAAGTAACTAGAAACCAAAAAAATTAAAGATCTACTTTTAGAAAATTTTCCATCAACAAATGAAAATGAACTTTTAGATTGAAAGGACCCACTTTATTTAACAGAAAACTGTTACAGAATGGCTCATACCAAGACTATATTATGCCAAGGTATAACTACTACTTGGAAAATAAGAGGTAACTTGAGCAACTAGGCCAAAGTTCCAGTCACCTTAAAGTAAAGAAAAATTCTGATACTTCAGACTACCCAGCAACACAAAATAAAGAAAGATCATGGAAAAATGCTAATCAGGTCTCAGAGAAAATGTGACCCAGGAACATTCTTTCCAGCCTTACTATTATTTAAGGATAGAGGCAATAGGCAGATATTTTTCAAACTTAAGACAAGAATTCAAGGAACGAGTTCCCATGAGCCTCTTGGAGAGACTACTAGAGGTCAGGTTTCAACCAACCAAGAAAGGACAAGAGAAACTACTATAAAAGGGCTGACAATGGACATTGATCCATTTCACTGAAGTATAAGAACTATGGGAACTACCTTTAGAAAACAGAATGTATGTATTATACAATAATGTAGAAGTAATATTACTAACAAAAATTGGGAAGACATGGGAAAAGACAAAGGTGGAAGGTAATGTACAGATGTTGACATTGTCATCTTTTCTAGGTTGGGGACAAAATATACAATTTTGACCTGGGAAAGCAACTAAGAGTAAGAGAAATATATTGAGTAGTATGAATGGGAACCCTAGAAATTTCATAAAAAAGAGAACCAACAAAAACTGGGTGTAAGAGAGGGGAAGGATTTGAGAGAAAGAGGAGAGATGGGAGCAGAAGTGATTGCAGCAAATCCAGCAGGGTCTAAATGAAAAGAAAAGCAAAATTATCAATGAAACACTAGAAGAAATTCAAACAGATCACAAACTTTCCAAATCATCAGAAGGTGCACGCAGACCACCCCACCACCACACACACGCAAGCAACACTGATCATATAATAAAGCAGCCTGATGCTATTCTGTCTGGCAACAGTAACCTCTTGACTCCGTAGACACTCCCAGGTCACCTGTAGCCCCAGGCACTCCAGGCACTGCTCAGCTTAGTGGGTAGACCACAGTCCTTCTCAAAATCGATCATCCCACTACTACAACACCCTCTCGCGCCCATATGGATTCAGGTCAGAGCCAGACAGGATTCTGTAGTCAGTTGATTGTTTGTTTGCTTGTTTGCTTGCTTGTTTTTGGTAGTGGAAGGAGTGATGGGGGATAAACCACAGATTTTAGATTCAGACCACAAATGTTTAAAGCATAACTCTAACACTTACAAGCTTTGTGAGCTTGAATAAGTCACACATCATCTCTGGACTTCAGCTTCATAAGTCTCCAGGAGAAGAGAGACATCATAGGATGGAGGAATGCTGTCAGGGTTGACAAGAAGGAGCGTGTGGTGTCTAGTACAGCACCTGACAAGCAGTACCTTGTCAGTGAATGGTGGCTGCTTCGTCATTGCTATTCCACTCAAAGCTTGCCCTGGGAGTTTTCCTGCTAGATGGAGGAAAGGAACTCATGTCCTCTCAGATCATAATAATGCCAGTTGGCATCAGAAAAGGATGCGAAATAATAGAATGGCAAATCTGCTCTGCTTCTCTATGATTTCTATCACAGCCTAGACAGCATGTGCAACTAACAGAAGCTTTATGCTCATGCACATGCGTGCACACACAATACACCTATGCGTGCACACACCCCTTCCTAGGGTACTTTGGTCCAGAATCAGTGAGACCTTTCTTTCCCCTTTTAATGTATGTGGCCGGGGCTATCATGGCTATGCATTTCACCTCTGAAAAGAGCACAAAATACAGGAGGCTCTCTCTTGGGAGTGTCTCATCATTCGACCTCTCCCCCTCCATCTTCTTTGCCTTTTATCAGCCCAGCTCCACAGGTGTTATTATCTCCCTCTGCCCTTGCAAACTTCCCTTTCAAGGAGCCTGTCTGATGGCTAGCCATGCAGCGTGGAAAATAGCCTTGCAAATAAACATGAGCAGAAAATTTTATTCAACAACCTAGAGGTCATTCAAATGTTCTCTATGTTCAAAACTCAATTATCTTCTCTGACAGTTTCTTAGTCTACAAAGGGATAAAAATATGGTTGGATAATGACATTGTTGTTGGGACATGGACATAAGAGCAATTAACATTTAGTGACCACCTACTATAAGTTACGTGCTTTACATAATTTGTCCCAGCAAGTCCTCCCACTAACCCTTTAGTATAAGAGATTTCATCCCAGCAAGTACGGGGAAACTGAGGCTCAGAGAAGTTAAATAATATGCTTGATTAAGTGTTGGGCAGTGGGTGACAAAACATGCATTCTGTTGACAGAGCCCAGCTCCTCAGTGTCAGGCTGTGAACACAGTAGTCATCTGTTGGAGGCTTAGGTGCTGTTATGGACAATGTAAATATGTCCCCCCAAAATTCACACTGAAATCCTAACCTCCAGTAGGATGGTACTTTGGGGAGCTGGAGCTTTGGGGAAGCGCTTAGATTGAGAAGAAGTCATGAGGCCAAGAGTTCTCACGATGGGAATAGTGTCATAAGAAAAGAAAGAGATTATAACTTGATCTCTCTTATCCACATGTGGATACAGTGAGAGGCGGCTATCTATAAGCCAGGAAGAGAATTCTCACCAGAACCCAACCATGCCAGCACCTTACTCTCAGATTTCCCAGTCTTCAGAGCTACAAGAGAAAACAGATCTGTCGTTCAAACCACCCAGTCTTTGGAATTTTGTTACAGCAACCTGAGCTAAGACAGCAATCGCCTTAGGAGTCTGCCTGAAGACTCTCAACATTTCCGGGAACAAAGTATAAGCTGTGTGCCTGGCCACAAGCAAGGCTCAGGACAGGTGGAGAACGAACTCCAGGACAGAAGTGGGCATGTCCTTCTAACTTGGGAGGGTTTCTCCAAAATGGAGGACAAAGCAGCAAGCCAATTCCCAAGAAAAGATAAAGCCATCTGCGAAACTCCAGGGAACTGAAACAAATGCCTAGGTGAATTTATAATGAAAGATCCCTGTTCCTAATTCCTGTCCTCAGAAGCAATCTTTCCTCCAACTTCCACTTAGGTAAGTTGTTTTCACACACAGATCTTTCAATCCTCATCTGTGCCACCACCATCCTCCTTTTAAAAATGCTTTTAAGGGGGTCCTTTGCTAATGGCCGTATTCCTACATTCGGTTTAACGCAGCTATGTAAGGAATCCTAAACCCTGATCCACCCATGTTAACAGCTTGTGAGGAAGGCAGGCAGCCTGCTGGCACAGCCATCTGCTGCATCTGGTACCTCTGAATCCCGATCTGGCCTGGCAGCTGAATCCCTGGCTCAGCCCAGCCTGGGCCACTCTCTCTGACCCTCTGGTCCTCAGATTGAGATCTCATCGCACTCCTGCAGGCTACGAGGTAGTCCCTTTTCAAAAGCCAGCGATGTCTAATGGCACCAATATTTCCCTTTTCTTCTCCACAGACTCTGGGGAGTTCCACCTCTGAAATGCAGTTCAGAAGGCATCCCCGCCCTCCAGACTTGGTTGCACTCCAGACCACAGGCCAGGGCACCCTGCCAGCCTATGGTCTGAGGCTCTGAGCCCTCCCTCTGAAGTTTGGGGTTTCTCTGTGACCGTGCCAGTTTTTGGTTATTTGACTTTCCAGAACACTAGGATGACTTTCTATAATAGTTCCCGGCACTGGATAATCACCCAACGGGATTGTCAGATTGAGGTTCAAAATATCAGTTCCCCTTCTCACATGGCTCTGATTTTCAAACAGTAACAGTAATAACAATAGCAAGAGTGAGAGCTGGTGTTTAAGTGCTGGACAAGTAGATAAGATTACCATGTGCATAGCTCAATGAATCTTCACAGAGAAAATGAGGTTCAGAGAGATTATGAAGATTCTCCAAGACCACAAAGCTAGTAAGTAGGAAAGCTGGAATCCCAAACTAAATCTGCCTGGTCCCAAATCTTTAAATATAAATTAAAAAATAGTATAGTTATATAATGTTTAAAAAGAGAGAGAAAGGAAGAAAACATTCTCCCCCACTCTCCACTAAACCTTCAAAAGAGAATACCACATAAGTTGTCTTTTCCTAAACTTTGGGGCCTCTCTTAATCACTACACTAACTGGCCTTCCAGAAGTTAATTTTTCAACCCAGCAGGTCAACAGCAAGATATGTGCTCTATTGTTATCATTCTAGAATTAATTGTTTCTATGTCTGAATTCCAAGCAAGATTCTGCACCCTTCAAGATGAACCCACAGAGTCTGGTTTATACAGGCTCTCAATAAGGGGTGTTGTCATTGCCATAACGGCAAGTCCTCTCATGCTATCCATTCTATGACATGGTGACCAGGACTTTAAGGTTCATGGTCCACTCCCTTGTTCAACTCAACCTTATTCAAAGGGTTAAGGATGATCAGGACGCCTCTGACAACAGCAGCTTATAACCTTGATCAGAGCAGTCAGCTTTCACCTCCAGCAGCAGTCTGGATGCTTCCTACAACAAGAGACAAAAACAATTTTAGGTGTGCAGGAGGAAGGAAAATTTGCATTTGAAGAAGGTCTACTGATGCCTGTGCTTTGCTGGCCCTCCATGTGGAACTGGACCTCATCCACCAGGCTTTATACAGATAACACTGATGCTAAGGAGAAGATGGGCCACAAGCAGAATTTCAGTGAAAAGTACCGTGATCTGATCAGTTTGGGGCTGAGATCATTGTCTCTCCAAGCCATCTTCTGGATCTTGTTGGCCGCTTCCTGTTCTTCAGACATCAGAGTACCTGATCTGCAGAGGAGGGAACAGAGGTTGGTGAAGAAACAAAATATCGAGACATGTCAATGCGTAAATAGAATGGGAGGGGATAACCTATAAAGGAGGATTTCCTGAACAAGCCAAATCACTGGACTTTATCTGGGTCCTAGAGACAAGCCTGTGAGGTTTCTTCTCTGGTCTATACAGCAAAGGTTTCCTATAGAACACAGTGGGGGAAATCTAGTGTCAGAAGACCAATGTGTTCTGAAACCCGTAAAGCCTATCATTTAGAAGGGATGTCAGGGCCCATGATCGCTACTTCAAGAACTCCAAGAGTGCTCAAGAGCTCATAGGCTGAGATAAGAATAAGCTCACGAGGTCAGAGATGTTTCTAGAGTGAAAGGTCAAAAAGAACTTCTGCTTCCTAAGTGTTACCACAGATCAATAAGGGGGGAGAGGGAGTGGGAACTGAAATGATTGGAACTTTGTCCCTTCTTCAAATGGAATTCACCTTCTCTCAAATCTCCATCGGTTTTTAGGCTAACAGATCTAGTCCAACTCCTCATAGAATAAGAGAACCGATCCCCTAAGGAACCACATCATCCCCTCAGCACCACTGGCTCAGTTTAGCTCTCCACTGAAGCTGGAACCAGGCCTCCTGCTTCCCAATTCAAAGATCCTTCTTCTGCATCATGAATCTCTTAAATACGAATATCAAACTCAGAAGGAAGGGGTCACAAACGGCAACCTGCTGAAGTAGAAATTAATCAATCATTTGGAGAGAAGGGCTGTGCAGGGTCCCTAAGCAAAGCCCTGCCTCTCCACCCCAGGCCCATATGTCACTTCCCTTTGCCAGGGTAGCTCCTGAACTGCTGGGTGTCCTTCTGCTCAGGGCACCGAGCAAACTAGGTCAAACATAGTATTCAGCAACCTTTCTTAAGCTTTGAAGGTCATCTCAATGCTCAGCATTTTTGCATCTTTTCAAATAAGTAGTGAAAATGGAGATTTCTCAATATGGCATAGCTGGGCTGATTTCCCTGGGAGCTGCATTCACACTGCACCATGTATTGCCAACATATGCTTCTCCCTGTAGAGTGGATGCCAAATTAAGATTACATTAGGGAATAAATTTTCACAAAGAATTAAGGACATCAAGCAATAACTTGTTAGGAAAAATGTACTAGGGAGGAATGTGGGTGAATAGAAATCCTGCTCACAACAGCATCCCACGAACTAGAAGTTTAAGGAGTGCAATTAAGGAGAAAGGGTCTTTAAAACCACTAAAGGAATCCTCAAGAAAGTGATATTCTGCAAAAATACCAATTCTGCCAAAATCATTTAACATTTATTTAACAGAATCCTCCCCCCCTAAAAAAAAAATCTGATGTTATTCTGGTGGTCAAATTTAATGCCCCCCAAACATGTCTACATCTTCATCTCAGTACCTATCAGTATGTCACCTTACATGGTAAAAGACACTTTGTAGATGTGACCAAGGATGAAGACCCTGCAATGGGGAGAAAATATCCTAGATTATCCAGAGCCTGATATATTCACCTGGGTCCTTAAAATTGGAGAATATTTTCTGGCTCTGCTCAGAGAGAAAAACAGTTGGGGAGATGCATCATTATTGCCTTTGAAGGTGGAGGAGGGGCCCACCATACAAGGTGAACAGGCAACCCCTAGAAGCTGGAAAGGGCAAGGAAATGAATGGTCTCCTAAGAGCCTCCACAAAAGAACCACAGCCTGACTGACACTCTGATTTTAATCAGGTGAGACCAGCATCAGACTTCTGACCTGCAGAACTATAAGGTAATTAATCTGCATGGCTTTAAACAGTAAGTTTGTGGTGGTATTTTACAGCAGCCAAAGAAAACCGATATACTATTTTTAAATCTAACCATATTATGAAACTGTAAAATATTATTTAATAGGCCTAATAAGAAAAAGATGGGACCAAAAATGGGGTGGGGGAGATATTTTAAATGTTCTCAAATTTTAAAAATTGAAAATCAGTGGAGGAGACCGTCCTGTGAGATGTATTAAAATACATCTGGCACCATTAAAAAAAATATATGAAACTGAATAAAGGCTCCAGAAATAGATACTATTACATTAAATGTTTTTACACTCTTAAACTATACAACAGAGAAAGAAAAACATACTTAAGAAATAGTTTGGGGGTGCCTGGGTGGCTCAGTGGGTTAAGCCTCTGCCTTTGCCTCGGGTCATGGTCCCAGGGTCCTGGGATCGAGCCCCGCATCGGGCTCTCTGCTCTGCAGAGAGCCTGTTTCCTCCTCTCTCTCTCTCTGCCTGCCTCTCTGCCTACTTTTGATCTTTGTCTGTCAAATAAATAAATAAAATCTTTAAAAAAAAAAAGAAAGAAAAATAGTTTGGAGATATCTGATTAACAAATTTAAAACAAAATTAGTTTATATCCTCAACTTATACTATAAATCAAAATAAATTCTGCATCACTAAAAAAGTAAGTATTTAAAATGGTATAAAATACAGCAAAGAATGAAATGAAATATACTGAAATGTATGCAGGAATTAAAACTTTCTAAGGTTTAATTGACAGGAAAAATTCAGATTTTGCTATTAAAGATTATTTTGTAACTTCTGAAATAATATAATGAAACTTAAGAGAAAAAGGACTAAAAGGTCTACAAATAAGATCCCCAACAGATGAATAAGCAAAGAATATGATCTGATCATCTATGCAGGAGGAATTGAAATTAGTAAACAAACACGTGAAAATGGTCCACCTTGCTGTGATCAAAGACAAACAAATTAAAATATTCATTAAGTACCATTTTACACCTATTATATTATCAGAAATAAAAACAATACCCAAGGCTAACTAGGTTCTGATGAAGTTAGTACACTTATACACTGTTGATTACAATTTTAAAAGATTCTGTCTAAAACATAATTTAAACTATATATATGTATATCAAAAGCCATAAAATATTAATTTCCTTTAATCCAGTCATTTCCATCACTAGGAATTTATCCTAAAGAAGTGACCCAGAAAGAGGAATATTTGTGTAGGATGATATTTGTTTACTATAGTAAAAAACTCAGGATAATAGAAAAGAATAGTTAAGTGAACTTACACTTCATGGAACATTGGATGTGCAGATGACAAGAAGACTACATAGCCACTTGGAAAGGTTAACACAAGTGTTGGATCAAAGCTGAAAACAAATTAGGTTGAACCATATCAATTACCATTTTCATAGGAAAACTGTAAAATATTGAAAATTCCACATGGTTCAACCTAATAGTTCTGTCACGGATACAGATAGCTAAAAATAATATCTTCTAGGGAAGAGACTTATGAGGAAACACAAAAAGAAAAATAGTTGAAGGGATGGTAGTACCAAGGACTAATTTTTTTAGTCTGTTATAATATTATTTGAAAATCAGTTTTAATGTTAAAACATTAAAGACATGATTGTTCTAGAAATGGAGATAGCTCATGAAATAAATTAAAAGATAAAATTTCAGTATACCTTCCATTTCAAATTCTTTGATTCACCATACAAGAGTCAATGAATTAAGTTTTCAACTAAGGAAAGAATTTGCTTTGAACAGACGTAGTCAAAAAATGTCAGCATTCATAATAAGGTAACATAGCAGAGAACCAGGTTTTAAAGTCAAATCCCATTTATTACCTATTAAGACACTGGGGAAAATATCGCATTTAACCTCAGTTCCCTATCTGTCAGTTGGGGATGGTGATGGTACCTACGTCAGGGTTGTCATAAAGAGTGCTTGGATGACTTCTTCTTTCAGTACCTGGCAAGTAGTGAACATTCAACAAATATGAGCAAGTACATCATTATTAATGGACCAGTATAAATCTTTAAACAATGACTGAAGTTAGAAAATAATACTCACAGGCGAGTACTTCTATATACATTAGGCTGGAAATTATTCCAACCTAATTTTTTTTCACTCATCTTTTCTAAAAACATTTTTAATCAAAATGGACCAGCCCACACTATGCTATATGTAGAGTTATCTCCAAAATTAAAACATAGAATATAGATTTAGTAGTGAGTGCATATGTAAATTAGGAACAAGTTTTCCTTCTCTATCTTAACTTATAAAATAAGACTAAGTGGTCCCAGACCATAAAATCTTCAATCTAGTGATCATCACTTATGGATGTGCTTTCTTGTTCTCTGGCTCAGGATGATTCTGAAGGCTATCACTGACACTGGTTCCCTTCCTTTTTTGTCTATGCAGCACATGTTCCTTTTGGGGAATGCCCTTCCCATGTATGGTGGATCTGTCAATCACATGACCTCCACCTCCTCCATCACAGGGGCAGTAGGCACCCGAGCTAGACAGTGGAATTCCCTCTTTATTAACATCGCCTGAAAAGAAATTCTCTCTCCTTCTGAAATTCTGAATAAGAAGCTTTGGGCTTGAGCTGGTGGGAGCCTGTTGGTTGACAAGTGGACCTGTGGTGCTCTGTCCAGCTACCCTTCCCAGGGCCAATACACTCATTTCCCCAGCTGCCAGAAGTATCGGTGGCTAGTAGCTAAGAACTGAATTTCTCACTGGGACTTGCTTTTTTGCCACAAGGAAATACCTCATCAAGTTATGCTCCCTCCCAGAGACTGGCTCTAGCCAGTACTCTGGAGGGATACTGTGATCTCTGGTAGAGTCACACAAAGGCATAGACTCTTTGCTTCCATGTGGGGACATGAAGAGCTTCCTGCAGAATTAGCTGCGGTTTCAGCTGCTACCCCTTCAGGGCTCGGCTGCTTCTGCTGCACAGTCATGCCTTCTTGGTTCCTCACAGCTGTAAAGCCCAAGAGCTCTCCCCAGTAAATCTTCATGCAACTCTCCATTCTAGAGTCTGTTCCCTGAGAACCCAATCTAAGACATTTGGCACATGAATAGACCTGTCCCATAATGATACAGGAAGAGACTAGAGATGGCGAAATTCAACAATTTTATTCAACAATGAACACCTTGCTTGTGCCACACCTAAAACCAGCCCACTCCTTGGTCTTCTAAGTCCCATGAGTCAACAAATTATGTATTTCATTTGAGCTAGCTGAAGCTGGGTCTTAATCTTATACGACTAAAGGAGTCCTGACTGTACAGAAATGCTGTCTCATCACCTGTAATACTTAAGACAGTCCTACGTACGTGAGCAGGGCTGAGTAGTGTTTGCTGCGTGGTTATATCAGTGATTCATGCAACGACTGCATCGTAAGATGTTTTACTAAAAGAGGAAGAGGGAAAAGGGATTATATCATAAAACAAGCTTGGTAAGAGTGCTACGCACTGTGTGTACCTCTGAGTTTTATATATATTAACATATTAAAATTCTGACCAATATTGCAGAATTTATTTTAAGTTGTAAATAAAACTTACTTAACCTCCTTTTAGGCAGAATTTCGTCTACCTATTTGGCCACAGAACTTTGTGAATACAGATAGATCACCCACATGGGCTTAGTTTGGCCTACAGTTTGGAGACCACCAAATTTCAAACTTCTTTAGTCTGTTCACTGGTCCTCTTGGGTAGTGGGAATTACCATAACTTGCACAATATTTATTACCAGGGACAGAGGAATAGAGCAAACTTGACCTTCTCCCACTGATTATTTATTCCAACTATCATGTCCAAGACTCTGACAAACCTTATTCCCTCTACATTATATTCCTTAGAGTCCATAATACATAAAAGAAAGAAGAAGAGAGAAGGAAGGAAGGAAGGAAGGAAGGATAGATGGAGGGAGGGAGAAAGAGAGGGAGAAAGGAAAGAAGGAAGGGAGAAAATGAGCCTGGAGGTTTAATAATCTTTCCCAAAAAGTTTTCTTTCAAGCCTAATTCTCCTGCCTCTAGGTGCCCAAATAATATAAAAAGTGCCACTCCTTAACAATTCCTTAAAGCCCTATATCCAGATGTCCAAATAGCAATATCAATCTTGATAACATCAATCTCACCACATCTGAACCTCAAACACAAATCATTTTTTTCTTATCTGATGGCCCAGTGATTCAGCACACCCTGAGTTGAAAGATACACTAGTTTACTGTTTTAGTGGTCGGAGGCAATAAATGAGGTATCCCTGGATTTGTTTGCATCATAAGCCCAAAATGAGTATAGGAAACTCAGCTCTATAAATGTGTTCCCTAGGAAATTACTTTGGGTAATCAGAGAAGAAAAAAAATGGAAGCATGCAAAGATTATAGATAAAAATGAAACAGAAGCCGGTCTGACTTCACAATAATGGTTTTTCTACTCCACACCGTTTCTGGATGCTTGCGAATCCATGAAAGCAATTCCCTGGGAAGAGTTGAAGGATAGAAGACCCAGCCAGAGTCTAAAACCCAATCTCTAATGCACGTACTTAGAGCTACACCTTCCAGAGATGTCAGTTCAGGGCAAAGCACACTATTTGCCCAGAACTGCTTTTGTAAAAGTAAACCTGTTTGAAACACCTGAAAGTTGAGCTAAGTTTCCAGTTCATTTCTATTTGATATCCTATGTGTGAGGCTGCTTTGCTGGGTTGAAGGACACCAAGGCTGGAGATGAGACGAAGAAGCTGAGTTGGTACAGGGCCATGGTGGACATCAGACTCCCTAGGGCACGGAAGTCTTAGAGAACTGACTGTCCACGGCTTCAGCTATTCACATCACTCCCAGCTGCAGTGGTCCTGATAAGCAAATAACAAACCTATGACTTTGTCCCTTCTTTAATAGTCAATCAATTTACCTGCCCTTCCCACATCCCTTTTCAGATACTCCAGTCTAACTAACGGCCTCAAACCAAGTGACTTTTTCTCCTCAGTGACAGTGAATTGAATCAATTCAAAACTAGCCATTCCATTGGCTGGCCAAGAACCAGTAAATTTCCTAGATAATCTGAAGTGGGACCCAGGGACTGTTGAGAGTCAGACGTTGGCACCACAGCATGTGCTAAGGACAGATGCATGATTCAAAGCTGGGTGTCAGCCAAAGCCCTGGAGCTTCAGAGGCCAAGAGCCTCGCAGAGAAAGCTTAGATAAGAATGGAGAAGATCTTACGCAGGTGGGAGCAGACAAGAGAGAATGAAGCTCCACAGAATGACAAAGAGAACCACTGCCTTACAACCTCCTAGTACTCTGCAAAGCCTGGCTGTATTGCATTCAGTTGGGTTTCATGAGATTTCCCAGGAGCCTCAACATAAATCCTGTTTGCATAAATTAGCCTAAGTGGGTGGGTTCCTGTGGCTGACAAACAAGTATCTCATTTGTTGAAAACATATCCATATGTTTAAAAATCATTGGTTGAGTGCCAGTCAGGCATGACTGCGTTAAGCATTGCCGACGCCCAGGTGAAGCAACAGATCCCCTCTTCTGGGGACCCAAACTCAAAAACAGGTCCTTACTTCAGAACACGTGTGTAAAATGCATTCTGGGGACCTAAAAGAAGCAGTGTGCATTTCACCTAAAGGGAGGAGAGCAAGAAAGGCTTCCTAGGGGAAGGAGGTAATGTCAGGCTGCTGAACAGGAAGGACAGGAAAACAGTTGCTAGGTGGACCAGGAGAGCATCTAAGGAAGAATGAAGAACATGAACAAAAATGTGGGCACAAGCAAGCCTGGCAACACATGAGCACTATGGGAAGGGCATTCAATATGTCAGGAACAAAGAGACAGAGGAGAGGGGACAAAGAGCAAGAGGGGACTGAACGTGTTAGCAACAATCAGCATGAAAGGACTACAAAGACTTTACATTTTATCTTTCAATCCAAATAGGAGAACACTGACACTTTTTGAGAAGAAGAAAAAAAATATATGCCTCTGATATGTTAGAACAATGACTCCAACAGTGAAAGGGAAAGGGAATTAGGAGACAGTATTGGTGTCAGAAACACAAATTAGAAGCTGTTGCAGTATTTCAAGCAAGAGAATTTCTTTACTAAGACAGGTAAGTTTCAAGAGAAGGGTGCACATCTAAGCGAAATTGAGATAGAATCTCTAGGCCTTTCGCGACTAAGTGTGGTGGGAAATGGAACAATCAAGGATTATTCTTAGATTTCTAGTGGAGTGACTGGGTAGATAACTAGGTCATTCACCTTAATGGGAAATTCCAGAGTAAGGAAAGGAAAGGTACAGGTTAAGGGAGGAGAGATGAGTTCAGTTTGAGGCATGCTTTCAAGATACTCATTCATGTGAAGAGGACCAATATCCCCCTGTATATTTTCATAGTCAACAAACATTTGTCAAGTGCCTATAATGCATCAGGCACTCTGTTAGGTCCCAGGAGCCAACATAAAAATAGTTACCAGCCCTTACTCTTAGATGGAGTATACAGTCAAATATGAAGGATATTATTAATCAAACAATAACATAAGCATAAAATTTCAAACTGTGAAAAGATCTATGTAGGGAACGAAGCTGGAATTACGAAGGCCTGTGAATGGGGGATCGTACATGGTGGGTTCAGGGAGGCACCTCTGTGAGAGTCTCCTGTGAGCTGAGTGTGCAAAGATAAGGGAGAGTTAAATACATGAGGACTAGGGAATAATTCTACACAAAGAAGAAAGCGTGTAGAAACCTTGAGGTGGGAAGAAGCTCAAGTGGAAAGAACGGAGACACAGAGCAAGATGAGGTTGCCCAGGCTGGCAAGAGACAAATGGTGGAGTGGAGCCATGTGAAAGGCTGTGACTTATGCAAACAGGCCTTTGAAATATTGAAGGGTTTTTAACAAAGACTGAGATGATTAAATGTCACTTCAGTTTAGTGTAAAAATGAGCTGAGGGTGACAAAAGTGAATCAGGAAGAGACCACTTTGAAATTTCATGGATAATCAGCAAGACACAACTATGACTTAGTGCTTGCATTGGAAATAGGGCAAAGTGGGTGGATTTAAGAGCTATAATGAAGATAACTGGGAAATGTGGCTGGGATAAGATACGGTATACAAGATAGGTATAGTCAAGGAAGACATGTACAAGTTCTAACTTAAATTTATTGACTAGGATAGGGAATTAGGGGAACACCACATTTGAAATGAAAAATTATATTGAGTTGACTCTTGGACATTTTATATGCTTGAGGACTCTTGAAACCATCCAGGAGAAAAGTTTGTTAATAAGTAGGCTGTGAGGATCTGGGGGTCAGAAGAAACATATAGACTAGATATGCAAGTGTGAAAGTTGCCTTTATATAGCTGGTCACTAAAGATTTGGATGTTGATGATTACATACAAAGCGAGGAGAGAAGGCATAAGTGAAACAATTTAGTCATTTTTATTGGAGGATGAGCAAAGGAAAAAGAGAAAGTTTCCACAGAGGTTGAAGAAAAAACAAGAGTGTTGTGTCATAGAAGCCAAGGTAAGAGTGTTCCAAGAATAACAGAGTGGTTCGCCACATTGACTTCTGCTGAGAAGACCCATAAGGTGAGCACAGAAAGTGTCACTAGGTTTAGTGATAGGAGGTCCCTGGGGATTCCAGCCAGACTTATCATGGTGGGAGCCAGATTAGTGAGCTGAAAAGTATGGGTGGAGGTGGAAAATGGGGACAGCAAGCATAGGAAATGCTCTGGAAAAATCTGTACGTGAAGGAGCGAGGAGAAATTAAGCTGTGTTTGCAGATGGAAGTGTGTTCAAAGATAATTTGAGAAAGATGTTTCTTGTTTTAATTTTTTAGACTGAGAAATTTGAGGATTTTCAATGTTACTGAGAAAGATTCACAGGAAAGGGAGAATTTAGGGTTCAAGAGCAGGAAGGAACAAAGGCCAGTGTGTGATTGCAGGGACAAAGAGAAAGGGTGAGAGTTGTGAGTCAAGAGAGTGTTTTTAAGTGCATCTTGATCTGGGGAGTGAGTGTGGCTGCAGGTGTGAACTTGGAATTGACGACAAAAGCCATGGTGGAAAGGGACAGGTGTCACGATAGAGCATGAGGAGTGAGAAGAGAAGAGAGACCATGGCCAAACACAGGGAGATGTCAATGTTTAAGGAGTGCATCAAAGAAAGGAGGCCCCACAAGAGATTGAGAAACAATGCCCAGAGGGGTCCTGAGAGAGGGAGGGGGTCTAGAATCATGCAGCCCCTACTCCGCTCACATCTGGGTCACCAAAATAGCCTTCCAACTAGTTTCCCAAATACTTAATTCCTAACCCAGTGTCTTAGAAGACAGGACCAGAGCAGGGGTGAGCAGACCAAGAATCAGGAGCAGTAGACCCAGAAGGATGTTTGATGGGTAAAAACATAACAAGCCACCTGAGTCTCCATTTACCCCACCGTTTGCTTGCTGTGTGACTTTGGGCAAGCCTTCTTTTTCTTTCCATTTCAGCTCTCTCATGCATAAAATAAGGACAAAAACATTTTCTTTAACTACCTCATAGGGTTGTCCTAAAAATTACATGAGTTACTGGCTGTGAGAGCGTTCTAAACTCTGCTAAAGCAGAACACAGGCATGAGAAGTTATTATTAATCTTGAATCAGTGTTGCTTCATGGCTCATCTTTTCTCAGAAGGTTCTACTGGCTCCCTATCTTGGCTCACAGCAAGTTAATGGATGGTTCTGTCACCACCCAAACACTATTGCCCTTTCCTTTTTAGGTCATTCCAAATCTGAGTCACAGTTGAGCAAATGCAATGCATTTTGCAGGTAGAGTTGGCAAGATGTGCTCCATTTGCTTTTTGGCCCAGTCCTTTAATTGCACTTGGAAGTAAACAGCACACTGTAAAATGAAGAGGAGAGTGTGATTTGGAAGAAGAGAGGAAAAGGGAAAATGAAGTGAATCTGGGCAGGATAAAAGTTACACTACACAAACTTAAAATAATTGGGAATATGTTTAGTTTCCCAGAGGCACTCAGAGCTTAAGCCTCCTTGCTAAGGACACTCTGTGTCTGGTTTCTGTCACCTTCCATGATATGACCCCAGCACTGGTCACCATGCCTTCCATGCACATGTAAGTCTCCCCATTGCCCCCCAACGTGCCTATTTCTGCCTCCATGAGTTCCCTCATAAGATGCCTCCCCAAAACAGCCTCTCAGCCCCTTCCACCTGCCCCAGCTATGCCAGCCCAAGCCTCCCCTTACTCTGTAAGCCCAACCACCTTTTCTGAATTTCTCCAGAACCCAGAGTCCAAATCACAGTTTAGCACATCACTGAAGTCTCCCTCACTGCCATTACTTCATGTGCACTGGTCTTTTCTAATATCACTGTCATTAAACATCTGTTATGTTCTGGCTGCTTTATACCCACTATCTTCCTCAGTGTGCAGACATTTTCCAGTTTACACTTGAGGAAATTAAGTCTCACAGAGCTAAACTGTTTGCCCACAGTTGGCAAGTGTTGAGGCCTCCTGGGTATGATGGTAAAGTTCAGCCTCATATTTCCCCTGACTGGCAGGGTCCATCTCTTTGTCTTCCCTGTGGTGCTTCCTACAGCACCAGTTACTGAGGAGGTATCTGGGCATCCGGGAAAGAAGATGCCAAGGCAAAAAAGCCTGCTGAGAGGGAGACAAGGGAACCCCAAAAATCGATACTCTATTTCTAGTGTCTCTTAATTACAGAGCTTGTCAACCACATTCCAGTCCCTCACGCCATAATACTAAACCAGGGTCTCAAATGGCTTTCGGGGAAATGAGGATTTTCTTCCCCTACTCACATTAAATAATATTTAATTGGCTAATATTTCTAATATTATTTTAATTAGAGCAGACTGTGATCTTTGCATTTTGAACAGAACAATACTTTCTGTATCTTAGCACTTTAGCCTACCAGAGTGTTATTTGTGTTACTGTGAACTGATATATGCAGATTCACCACAATTAGCCATCACCATGGTAATTTTATACCTTTTGTGTTCAATTTCTGTTGCATATGCTCATCAAGGAGATTGAAGTTTTACTGATGAAGCAAAATTCATTACCTGGCTATGGATTTAAGTACAGGAATTTAAAGAAAAGTTTTCAAATCCTGATGGCATTCCATTTCTGGCTTACTTCTCAAAGAGAAATTAATGTGCTGTCTTTTACTTCTTCCTTGAGCTGGTATTGGCAGATTCTCTGGCCAAAAAGTCACGGTTTCAGTGGGAACATAAGCCCCTGAGAGCTGACAGGAGTCTTCAAGCCCTCGGGGAGATCCCTTCTATTTGCTTGAATGAACTCAACTGCTGCGATTGCTTTTTACATCAAGCATGAGGACAAGTGTGCAGCTGAGGTAGATTGCCTGCCGTGATGGCATCCCAGTATACACATGCCACTCCTCCTAGTAAGGAGTCTACTTCCCCTAACCTTGAATGAATCTGGCCCTGACACTTGTTTCAACTAACACCATATGGCAAACGCAATGTTGTACAAATTCTAGAGTCAAGGCCTTAGGAGACCTGACAGTTTCCATTTTTGCTCTTTGAGAATCCAGCAACTAACTATGTAGAAATGCAATGAGGGACCATCTGGAGATTGAGGCCTAGCCAGCTGCCAGCCATTTTAAACACCTGAACTGAGACACCAAACATGTCAGCAAACCCGTCTTGGACATCCTAGCCCTAGCCAAACTCCCGGCTGCATGCAGACACGGGAGTGATCCCAGCCAACATCATGTAGAGCAGGAGAACATCCCAGCTGAGCTCAGCCAGTCCACAAAATCATAAGAAAATAAATGGTTAAATAGCATGGTGGTTGCTGGAGGATGGGGGAGGAGAAAATGGGGACTTGCTGTTCAATGAGTATAAAGTTACAGTTATGCAAGACAAATTCTCGAGACTTGCCAAAAACTTGTTAAGAGGATAGATGCCATGCTAATTGTTCTCACAACAAGAAAAAGCAAAGAGACACAAGGAGACTGAACTTTTGGCTGTGTTTACTACTTTGATTGTGATAGTATTTGATTGTGGTATCATGGGTGCATGACATGTCCAAATTCATCAAATTGTAGACATTCAATATGTTTTTTATATATCAATTACACCTCAATAAAGCTGAGGAAGAAAAAAAAAAAGAAAGAAAGAAAGAGAAGAAGGAAGGAGGGGGAAAGGGAGCAATGGTGGTCTTTTAAGCCTCTTACCTGGGGCTGTTTTGTTACACAGCAATAACTAACTGATATAGCAGCTAAAGGAAGGCAGATGCAACAAAATCCATGATCATCACCACTTTCATTGGGTACAGCATGTACAGTCCCTTCTTCTTCCTTGCACAACTTTCCCCTCCAACCAGACCTCATCCACTGCCTCCAAAACCTGCTTTGTTTGACCTGCAAGACACATCATGGATCCTACCCATGTGGTCTTCTCTGTGTTATTGTTGTTGTTGTTGTTTACTGCTTTCCTCCCTCTCTCCTCTCTCCTCTCTCCAGTGGGATTAACCCTTCTACTCCTTTAGGCTACTTCTGAACTCTGTACCTACTTTAATGTTTTCTTGGGTCATTGTACAGTTAAGCTATGTGTTGTATCCATCTGCCTCTTCCCTTTGTCCACACTGCTATTTTTAGTTCCACATTTTCAGTTTCAGAGCTGGCATAGAGTCAGCTCTCAATTCATGATTGTTCAATGAATAAATCCATGCATCCTACTCTGCATCTTTTCCCTCACCTGGCCTCCCTCTGCTTATCAGCATCTTATATTTAATTTTCTCACAATATCTTTCCTGGCTCCCCTGACCACAGTAACCTCTCATCCTGGAGCTTGTTTTATGTATACGTATGACTCACTTAAAAATTAAATATTAAAATACTGTTTACCATACCTGGTTCAGTCGCATAAACTCTTCCATTTAGCTTTCACAGCCACCGGGCAACAAGGCGCAGTCCTTCTTCCTATAAGGCCACCTCTGTTTTTCCCAATGCTGGAAGCCCTATCATGTTAGGGAGTTGCTAATCTAACTGATCAAAGCCCACATCATTCATTTGGCAAGTTACTGTGTTGCAAATGTGGGATCCCAGGCCCAGTCCTTTCCTCCTGCTTTCTCTCTTAGCCTGGTCCCTGGGGTAGACCTACCCAGACCACTTCCTTCTTCCACCAAATATGCCAGAGATGGATGAGTGGACCACTTAAAGTCTTACACCTCCCTCTACAGGTACACCTCAGTGAATGGGTCCCAAGTTTTAGATTTTAAAGGGTGGGTGAGGGAAGGATATGTGGAAGTCCCCACATATCCCAGCCCAAGTCCCAGCCATGTTCTTCATCCAGCTTATATCAAAGAGCCCTACTGTTGTAAGCAGCTTCTAAGATGGCCCCCAATGGTCTCCACTGCTTAGCATTTACATTATGATGTAATCCCTTCCCAAAAAGGATTGTTTCCCCTAATGATGACTTGCCTCTAGCCAGCAACAAAAGGTGATAAGATGCTACTTCCATGATTAGGCTACATAAAAGTGTTACATCCATCTTGCTAACAGACTCTGCCCTTCAGTGGCTTTGATAAGGCAAGCTGCCATATTGGAGAAGTTCATGTGACAAGGAACTGAGAGGGACCTCAGACCAGCAGCCAAAAAGGACCTAAGGCTCTCGGTTGAACACCATATAAGAAGGTGAATCCTGCCCTCAGCTATGTAAGTGAGCCAAGCAGACCCCTGCCAGCCAAACCTTCAGACGAGAACCTACCCTAGATCAGCCCTTTGATCATAGCCTCATGAAAGACCATGAAACAGGGGACCCAGCTAAACTAAAGCCCAAGTTTTCAACCCACAGAAATTGTAAAATAATAGGTATGTGCTGTGTTAGGCCACTAAACAATATACAGTCAATGCAACTACATTGAGGGTTTGAGGTAATTGCTTAGAAATCAGTAAAGCACTACTTTGATTCCCATTGTGTTATTTTGGGTATACCCTCCTTGAGATGGCACGAGAGATACCCCTATGGATATGGTTTGATAGGAAAGGTAGGATTTGGCCATCCTAATATTTTCAAAACCACTCCCTAACCTATAACTGTATTATCAGGAACCCCATTTTAAAGCCAAGCAAACGGAGTATCACATTTCTTGGTATTTGCTCAAATTTCTCACTTCTACCAGTCCTCTAACTCCATAGTGCTCCCTCCCCTCTGATATGGTTACATCATTGTACTGTTGCTGTTGAATCTTTAAGCAAAGCTCTGGTTTCATTAATTACGCGGTAAGCAGTCTGAGGGACTCCATCAGGCATGTCTCCGTTCTCGGCGACAGCGCACTGGTGGCGCGGGACGGCACCACAGACTGATGCCTGTAGTTGCCCTTCTAGCACCCCACAACCCAGGCAAACCTCTCCAGTGCCACCCAGCAATACATTTTACAGGAATACTTCAGTTGCCATCCAAATAAAGCAGTTCAGATTGGAGATGTTTTGAGGATATACAATGATCCCGCTATTTAACCGAGATTGTCTTATGATATTAATAAAATTGAGTGTTCTCGGAAATGCCTTTTAAGTGAACCAGGTCTAAGTCCAAGGTTCTAGAAAGCTTTTAGCTTAAATACAAACTCACCAGAAATGTGAAACATGCCAGCATTAAGGAGACACCCAGCAGAATACAGAGGATCTAGAAAGCCGAGTTTCCCTGGCCAGTGCCTCCCTGTTTAGCCCATACAGATAGACAAAGTTCAAAGCCTAATGGCCAAGAGCAGAAGCAGACATGGTGGAAAGCAAACGAGAAAATGCAAGGTAACTACTGCCCACCCACTACTGGATTCAACTCAAGAAAGGCTGAAGGTGAAAAAAGGGAGAACTGGGATTGGAACAATGAGTTTGAGGCGTGCCTGGGTGGCGCAGTCTGCTGAGCGTGGGACTCTTGGGTTCGGCTCAGGTCGTGATCTCATGGGCTGTGAAATGGAGCCCTGCATCGGGCTCTGCGCTCATTGTGTCTGCCTCAGACTCTCTCTCTCTCTCTGCCCTGCGCCCACGCGCGCACTCGCTCTCGCTCTCTCTCTCAAATAAGTAAATAAATAAATCTTTTAAAAAACTGAGTTTGAAACTCAGCAATCCGTGACTCGCTATGACCGTGGTCAAGTCAGTCACTCTTCCTCCCTGAATTCCGTGGCGTGGCTAGCACTGACCCCACAGAACTGCGGAAAACGAGCGAGGAGAGGTGGCCAGTGTGTTCTGGGACTGGTGAGATGCTCTGCGCACGTGAGGTATTGTTATCACCCAGAGCAGCAGCTGCTGCTATTGCTGTAGTGATCAAAATAGCAGCAATAAAACAAGGTAATACTCCTTAGTGGGACACTTTGGGTTTTCCCCATAAGTAGCGGATGCTCTCTGATTTAGCACAGTTTCCGAAGCATTAGACATGAGGATGCATCAAGTTCCAGCCAAGCTACGGAAAGCACACCAGTGCTCCAGCTGGGAAATATTATTTTAAGGAACTATTATCTTAATACAAAATTGGTAATGGGGTAACTGAGGTAGCAAGTGCAGGAAGCAAGTGACACCTTCCAGATTGGACTGCGACCACGCTGGCAGCCGGGAAATGGCATTTTAGTACCCCAAGATCCAGGAACACCAGGGCCGGGGGAGGAGGGGGGGTCTCCCTGTTCAACCCCTGGGGTTGGGGCAACGCCGGAGGAATGCTGGAATTGTTAAAACTCGGAAGTTTGGAGGAGGAGCCCCACAGAGATAGGGCCGAGGCCCCTGAGGAGGGAACGCCCCCTGGCGGGCCCCCGCGTCCCCAAGGCGGTACCGTGACGCTGGTTTGAGCCCGGGCGAAGCTACGCTCTGCATCCAGCTGTGGCGAGGAGCTGGCGCTCCTGGGCTGGGGAAGCATTGCCGGGGGCTGCAGGCCCAACAGCCCGGGAACCAGGAGGAACAAACCTTTTTTCCCCTCTTGTGCCCCCTACTGGCCAAGCTCGGCAGGACGCCAACTGGCAAGGCAGAAACTGGCTTTGCGGAGTCTCCAGCATCACCAAGCAGAGGCAGAAGATGGGCTTCAGAGCGGAGAGTCGAGAGCTTAATAACTGGCACAGCAGTTAGCAAGCATGTTTGGGGAGAAAATGTCTCTGGGAAAGGATTTCATCAAAGAACTTGCCTTTTCTCGAATTCTCAGCAAGCTCCTGAATCCGGCGCACACGGGACTCAGGAGGAAGGGAATTCCTGCAAAGCCCTATTCTCGTGGCTCCTGCAGTGTGACCCGAGAGATGCGTGGAACCATATGTGTCCCCCCTCCCCCCAGCACGGTGACACCATCGGGAAACACTCCAGGGTTCCAGCTGCCACCGCAGCCGACCTGACACGGGGGCGAGCCTTGTGGCGTTCTCCTGGGGAGCCCTGTTGCCTGCTTTGCAAACTTTTAGACAGCTGGGCTGTGAGGAGCGTTAAGCAGCTTTAAAAATTGATGTGGGTCATTATTCTTTCATGAGCCACCGCAACCCAGCATCACAAGGCCAAAGGCGTGCACGTGGGAAACTCAACTCCATTCCTAGCGTGTTTGAGCCTCTAAAAGAGGGTTCAGAGAGGGCCCCGCAGACACTACACGCGGCTCTTGCTACCAAAGGAGGCGCCAGGCAACAACGGCAGCAAATGTGTGCCTGGTCAGGTGGCTCAGGGTGGCCACCCGCAGGCCCACGCCCTCCTCATCTGACACCCCCGTAAACACCTGTGTCGGTCGCCACGGTGGCCAAAGGGGTGACACAGCTCAAGGCTGTAGTTCCACCTCTGTCTCTGCGGCCCTAACACCTGCAGAGCCATCTTCCAGGGCTTCTCATTCACTGCTTTCCCTGTAGCACATTACTGGACCTTCTCCCACCCTCTATGCTTCCCTTCTCTATCGCTTCCCCTTCTCTACCCTTGTCCTCCATTCCTGTCTCTGTCAGTCCACTTTCTTGTAGGTCCAGCCCCTTTCTGTCTGCCTGTTGCACTCCCTCTCTCTTTTCCCTGTCTGTGTGTGGACCTATGTGTCCACATTTCGCTGCGTGTGCATGCACGAGTGTGTGTGTGCATGCATGTATATGCATGCACATGAGTGCATGCATTTCCTTCATGCTTTCTGGCCTTAGGGCTTCTCTGCCTCCCCCTGATCTCCGCTGTTAGCTCCAGTCTCTCTGGATCGAAGAATGAGGTGCCCGTTTTCCCTGGCAGAAGGGAGACTCCGCTTTGTTCCCTTGCTCCCTCTGCCAATGAAAAGAGAAAGTGGGGCAAAAATGAGTTCAATTCGGGACCCAAGTATAGAGTCCAAACCATGTGCTAAACAATTAAACACAGATGCATAATTCAGTCTGATACATATTTATTGTGCACCAGGCCACATGCTCCCTCATCACTAGGGACTCCAAGAGGAATCACGTGGGGAGGATGTGCCACAGATCTCAAGGTTGGTGAGGGAGGCAGCTCTGTGAAAGATGCTGTAAAAGGGCATCTACTTCAGGCTGGGGGAGGGGTTAATCAAGAAAGGCTTCCTGGAGGAGGTGATGCTGAATTTTGAAAAATACGTAGATGATAATCAGATGGGGAAATGAGAGACGGGCATCCAAGACAGAAGGCCTATCACAGGCAGCAGCACAGAGGCACAAAACAAACAAACAATGCAGCTGGCACCTGCAGGAGGGCCTGCAGGCAGTATGGGGCTGCCCCAGCACTAGGACTGGAGCAGGTGGAAGAGCTAGAGTTGGGAAGGGGCTGAGTCATGCAAGGCCTCCCGAGCCAGGCTGTGGGGATCCTGTCAGTGCCCTCAGCTCTCTCTGCTCCACAGACAGCTTCCTCCTGTGCTCTCTTGCCTGGAGGCAGCCTCTGGCCAGTGGAGCTTGCTGGGCCCCTGTGCAGGGCAGACCACAGCGTCAGATAATTAATACTCCGGGGAGCAAACGCAGCCAATGACCAATGGGAGTTTTTGGAGAAAACCGGGGTTTTCTCATTCATGGGTTTTACCCATTCATAGGTAATTCTGAGGCACATTCTACCTTCTCGCAAGGACTCTGTGGGATTGAGCACTGATCAGCCATGGTAGTCATCTGCCCCAGGCACACGTTGAATTGGCGGCCTTCCTTTCCCCATGTATGGTCCCCACCCCGTCTCGTGTTCCCTTCGGCTGTCAATTACAAGTCCCTGAGTCAGACTGATTCAGGCTCCTGTGGGCATGAGGACATCCACAAAAGCCTCTAAGAAGAGTGGTGCAGTCAGATTTGCGTTCTAGAAGGACACCCTGGTGACTGGTATGGAGTAGATAATAGGCAGTTAAAACAACCTATCCTAGAAATGAGGAGGACCTCCCTGGGATGCCCATGGCAGGGAGGAGAGTAAGGGTCAGGTGCAGAACAGAGAGAAGAAGAGCTAGGTTTGATAAGTCACAAGCCCTGTAGGAAGTCAACACACTTTCATAATGCAGCATGACAAAAACTAAGGTAAGGTGAGATTGGCACCAAGGATACTCAGAGCAAGCTGCCTTATATGGAGGGGACCAGGAGGGAGGAAGCAAAACCATCTTAGGGATGGTAATGCTCAGATGAGCTGTGAAGAATGAGCTAGATCCTAGCAGGATAGGGGGGTGGGAGGGATTTGGGGCAAGGTGGGCGTGACTGCTCAGGGTCCCTGAGTGGTCAGGATGGTTGGGCCTAGAACAAAGAGTGGGGAGCCCCTGGTGAAGGCAGAAGGCACATGCCACAGGACCCCCACCCTAACTGGTCTGTTCATCTGAGTCCAAACCTGTCCTGGGCTCTACCTGGTACAGGCAAGGTGGAATGAGGATTAAGCGCTAGGAAACCACAGGCCAGATCACAGGAGAGGCTCTAAGAGTCTCCACCGCGTCTGTGTGGGGAGATATGTACAGGACTGCCATGCTGCCAGTGGAGACGGTGGCAGTCGACGGCTCCATCCCCCAGTGTGTGGGGGACAAGGCTGTCAACAGATGTCAGGGAAGTTCCCAGAGCTCTTGACAGAGGTGAGAACAGGAGTTTAAAGGGGAAACCTGCATAGTCTAAAATGTTCAGACAACATATAGAACTCCTGTCCACCAAACCTTCCCTCAGTGTGGCTAAAAAAGAGCAACACTGATTTATTGATTTATCTCTCATCATTTCTCTGCTCAGCTTCCATGGAGGGGATCTAATGGACTGAGATGGCCAGGAAAAGCAAAAGCAAAGAGAAAGCTAGCTGTCAGGTGGGTCAAAGGTACAGAAACCATCCCCTAAAGGAAATGCCATGGGTTCATTGTCTGTCTTCCATTGGTGTTCCAGCAAATGGCCCCTCACACTCTCACTGGACTTAGAAAACTTGCTTCTGAGAAGCAAGGAATGCTGAGAAAGGAAGGAACTAGCCTCCATTGACACCTTACCACACTACACAAAATGGGGCTTATTTTTTCGGGTTTACAGAGGCAGAAACTGCCCTGGAGAGGTTCAAGAACTTGTCTTGGGCCAGTAGCAGCAGAATTCACTCACACCTGGTTGTTTCAATTGTTCAATATTGTTTTTTACCCAGAAGAACAAATCTGACTTACTTTGGGTTTAGAACATTCTTGACTATCTTTCCCACCCTTTTTTAAAATGGCTTGTGTGAACCAGCTGATTGTTTAGTGGATTTTACAATTTTTAAAAAGTCTTTTTTTTTTTGCCTAAAAGTAAGTTTTAAGTACCTCAAGTGGTATTCCCTACTTTGAAAAGGAAACCCGTTGAGAGATATATTTATGTATATGGTGGTATCTGCTCATGTCCTCCCATAGTAGAACCCTTTAGGAATTTGTTCTAGAATTCTCCTTCTCCTTCCTGAAATATTCTAAGAAAAGTATGGGCTTTGGGTCAGGTTGGATAAGATACAGGCTCTGGTACTGAATAACTGTGAGAGACATGGGACAAGTCACTTACCCAGCCCTGTGTAATTCTAGTACTTTAGAAGGTTTTTTTTACAAGAATTAAATACAATGGCATAAGTATGGTGCCTGGCACATCGGTGACAATCCACCAATTCCTTCCTGGCCTCCACCTTCTTCCCAGACCACTGTGTCCTCCCTGGACAATGTTATCATTTCCGTGAGCCAGCAGCTTTCAAGCAAAGGTGATACATGTCTTCATTGACTTGTCCATGAATTTAAGAATCTTGGCTCAATCACCTGCTCCACTCTGTGCCTAAATGTGTCTAGAAGGCGTTCCCCTAACGCCCCTAATTTAGGCATTCCCCTAAATTCTATTTGAATGACCTAATATTAGTTGGGTGGCCGAAAAGAAAAGCAGACAACAGCCTGAGTAGGTGGGAGGGAGAATACCCCTTTTGCTGAGAATTGTTGAGCATCCCTGGGGCCATATAAAAAAAAAAGTACAAGATCAGGTAATAAGCTTGCTTTGGCTTCAAAGAGAAAATGAATCACGTAATTTTGTACCAAACAGTAAAATCTAATAGAGAAAGTTTAATTTAGGTAATTGGTTAAATACTGCTTGACTAAGTAATATAAATAAGTTGGGTCAAAGAGAATGAAGTTGCGCACACAGGTGCACTAGCCTTGGGGAGGTGGGCGGGGGGCGGGGGGTGCTGGTCATTCCTGGTGAGCCGGAGGTTTGGGGTATACTCCAGAGGACTGAGCCCTGTTGAGTGGGGCTGCTCATGGATGCCACAAACTTGGGGGGAAGCTTTGAGACCCATTTGAATGAGATAACTTCCCCCCAAAACTAGCCAAAAATGAGGAACCTAGCAGCATGCAGGCCACAGTAAACGGTCACTATGTCACATGCATGGCTGGCTATCCCACTTTCTCAGACCTCACATACTCCCACATTGACTCAAGATCAGGAAGATGGGGAAAAGCAGTGATTGCAAGTCTTTCTATCACCGTCTTTTCATCAGCAGTACCTAAATAAATAGGCTTTCCTGTTCTCAGCAGGGCCTGGACCGTACAGGCAGGCTGGGAGGTGGGGGCGGGGGGCATCTGAGGCTGTCTGCAAATCAAGCTAACCTCGAGACTTCCCTTCATCTCCTGCATCGCCTGTGCCCCTCTCAGAGGCAGCTCTGGCACCCATGTCTTAGGCTGCCAAGCCAATCTTTAAAAGTACCTTCTAAATCATTTTATCTACACATTTATTTGTTAGAGAGGGAGAGAGAGATGGAGGGGTGAGGGGCACATTCCGCACAGAGCCCAACATGGGGCTCGATCTCACCACCCTGAGATCGTAACCTGAGCTGAAATCAGGAGTCGGACGCCTAACCAGCTGAGCCCCCTGGGGTCCCCTTCTACATGATTTTAAACTAACACCTAGGAAAAGTCAACATCCCAGAGCCAGAAGAACACCACTGTGGGAACCAGAGAGATATGAGTTCAAATCTCAACCCTGAAACTTCCTGGCTTATAACCTTAGGCAAGTCGTTTAACCAAGTGTCCCTGTTTGCCCAAGAGAGACGGGGTGCCTGGGATCCAGGACTTCGAGTGCTAAAACCGGTGGAGTCCTAGGAAAACGGGAAGAGTCAGTCAGCTCACTCATACTCAGAGCTTCTGTCTGCTGGTGGGTAAACCTGTAATGAGGAGAGCTGATCTGCAAGTCAACCGCGAAGACTAGGAGCCCTATTTGTGCCAACAGCACTCTGTAAATCCTATTATCTTCTCCAAAAGACTCATCCTTGCTTTAAAAAGCAAATCAAGACTAATGAGAGAAAAGCAAAATGGGCAGGAAGGCAATAGAGATCACAGGGGAAAGGGAGGAACAATGAGGATGGGAGAAGAGCAGAGCAAGCAACCACACAGCCCACAGAGTCCATTTTCGGGGGGCATTCCTCAGCCCTGCAGGAATCCAGCGCTACACAGCCATGATGTGCAAGGCGTGTGCGAGAGTGACAGGATGAAAGAGGTCCTTCTCTGGGCACTCAGCTCAGAAATCACCAGAAGCAATGCTCAGGGCACCGTCTGTTCTGAGGCCTTCTTTCCACCCCTCTCCCTAAATCCTGACACCTCCCCCCACCACTCCTGCTCCTGAGAGCTGGCAGGAGAGGGAGAGCAGCATCCTGTCGATTCCGCCAACCCTCCTGGAGTGGGGACCATTGCGCTGACAGCATATAAGCTCAGGTGACATCCTCGCCACATGTTCTTGCTCCATGCCCATGCCTGACAGGCATAAGTTTTTGCTATTAATGCTTAGTTGCCAGGCAATGTCAAATGGGGATTTCAGCTGCTTCCTTTTGGAAGAGACTTAATTGTTGTTGCTACCCCAGTGCCGAGTGCATTTCTCCAGGCTGAAGGGCTGCTGGGGAAACTGCACTTGTTCAGACACACACGGGTTCCAGCTGTACGAGGTGCCTCAGCAGGGTCTCGGCAATCAGGAAGGCAGTTTTTGTCATGAGCCCAGGGGTGGAGAGGCCCCCTAACTTGGGCTCTGCATGGCAACAATTTCAGCGGCAATGCTAGCAGGGAATCTGGGAAAAGCCACTGGCCCAGCATTCGAGAGACCAAAGTTCTCATCCTAGCTCTGTCCCCACATGGCTGTGTGACTTGCCTAAGTCCCTGAAACTCCCTCTGAGAGTTCCTCATCTGAATTTGCAATTATTAGTTGAAGATAAGGATACAAAACCCTATTCTGTATAGTGTGGAGGCTTTTTGTGGGAAAAGGGTATTAAATAAGTTTATAGGCACTAAGACAGTTCCGATAATATAAGGCAGCCAAAAATCAGAAGCAATCCAGTAGATAAATTGTGGTACACTCACACAATGGAATACTACACAGAAATTTTTAAAGAACAAGCTACTGCAGCATACAACTTACATGGATGAATTTTACATGGATGAATTTTACATAGATCAAAGAAGTCAGATGCTGAAAACTAAAGATTGTATGATTTCCTTTATATAAAGTTCAAGAACAGGAAAAGTAATCTATGGTGATAGAAATGAGAATAGTGGTCACTTAGGTTAGGGACAAGGACTGACAGGGAGTGGCAAAAGGGAGCATTCTACATTGTTGAAAATGTTCTATATCTTGATCTGGGTAGTGGCCACGGGGATATCCACATACTTCAAAATACCTACAGTTGTCTGCTTAATATCAGGACACTTCAGTGTATGTCTGTAATATTTCAATTTGAAACAAAAGTGAAAAAGATCAAACAGATACCTGAATCACTCTGTTGGGTAGAATTCATAGAACTTTGTTCAGTGCTGATTCATCCTTCTCCCTGACCTCAATTGTTCTTGAAAATTAAAAGTGCAAAATATACAACATTTCAAAATAGGAGGCAGTGCCATCCACTATTTAAAAGCAAAATGCACATGTGTATTCACACACAAATACAAAAGATGCTGCCAGCCCTTGGCTACTAATAGAGATGAAAATCTCTAAATGATCTACTGCCAGCTTTGATCAAGCTGATTCGTTTCTGATCTGAGTGGAAGGAAAGCAGAGGCTCTGCAGTAAGACGGAAAGTGCTGCTTGGTCTGACAGAGGGAAATATGATTAGAATGCACCGAGGCGGAAATAATGACTCACCTCCCCCCAGGACCAGACCGCCCTCCCGCCTGCACCCACAACAAGCCTTGCATTGCTAATGACAGGGGGCTGGGAGGCCACTGGCATCTCAAATCCATCCTGACTCATCATGCAATCAGATAATATGCAACCTGAAAAGCCCAGACACTTCCAGAAGAATGGCTTGCACAGGCATGGAGCACAAACGTCCCCACGCTCCAGGAACTTAAGGGAATTCTCTCCTCGGATGACGTTCCCTAGAAAAGCCTGGGAGAGAGACTTGAGGGGTGTAGTTTATTGAGAGGGTGCTCTGGAGAGAAGCCAGTAGAGAATGAGGAGCAGAGGGGTCGGGGAAAGAAAGGCTGTCTGTGGTCTCAGCTTGAGACAAGCTCCAGCCTGATCCCATGGAAAACTGTAGAGCATGAATTGTGCTACAGCTGGTTTATCATTCACTGCAGACTATTTCCTGGTGGGGCTGGGGTGGGGTCAGGTCCTTCTCCATCAAGTGAGGTGGCCACATCAGCAGAGGCAGTTTTCCAGAAAAGGGGCTGTGAGCCATTAGCAGCAACACTCACAGAAATTTGAGAGGTGTTCACCTGTCCAGTGAGGGGATCTAGGTGGGATGCTAGCCTACCTTAAATACCCCCTCTATGCTGACAACCCCAGCTTCACATCTCTAGCCACGTCTCCCCCCACCCAGCTCCAGACTCATACATCCAGTTGCCTGCCCGACATTTCCATGTAATGTCTACCTGGCATCACAAACTCCCTTTGTCCCAAGCGTGCTCCTGAGATCCACTCCAAAGCCAGCTCCCTTTGCAGTCTCTCCTGGCCGTAAATGCTGGCTTTACTCTCCCAGCTTCTTGCTCTTGGTTTTTCTCTCTTTCCCTCATTCTCCAGTCCAGCAGCAAATCCTTCTGGACCTACCTTCAACTTATAATCCGGAATTGGACGACTTATTATTCCCATCATCACCATACTAGTCCAAACCACTATTAAACCATGCCTAGAATAATGCGGTAGTTTCCTGACTGGTCTCCTTGACTAGCTTTGTCCCCTTAAGGTCTACCCTCAACACAGCTGCTAGAGGGGTTCCTGTTAAGGAAATCAAATAATGGAATGGTACTGCTCCTCTGTTCCCCTGCTTCCACCCCCATGCAGAGAAAAGTCAAAGCCCTCACTATGACCCATAAGGGCTTGTGTGACCCGATGCCTTACCCCTCCGTCTGAGCCCCCACCGCTGTCCAGCCCCCACCCTGCCCTCCTACTGTTCCTCAGACACTCCAGGCATAGTCCCTCCTCTAGGCCTTTGCCCTGCCTAGAATCCTTTCCTACTTGATGGCCTCATCTCCTATAGATCTCAACTTAAAAATCACCTTCTCAGAAACAAATTTCCTCATCATCCCAAGCTCTCCCCTCTAACATTTCATATCCTCCTCTCCTGATTTAATGGGGTTTTTTGTTTTGGTTTGGTTTGGTTTTTTTCTGATTTAATGTTTTTATCCTTAGTATTTATCTCTATCTAAAAGATTACATGTTTACTTGTACTCTTGCATATGGTCTGTTTCTGCCATGAGGGTGGGGATCTTTGGGGCCTTTCCCCCTTTACTATAACCCTAATGCCGAGGACAGTGCCTAGTGCAGAGGAGACATCCGATAAGTGTTGGTCGAGCAAGTGCATGAATGAATAAATGAATGAAATATAGAAATACATTTATACGTAAGTACGTAAAATATTTGGAGGAACTCTACCGATGGAATTATGAACAGTTTTTTTTAAAGATTTTATTTATTTATTTATTTGACCGACAGAGATCACAATTAGGCAGAAAGGCAGGCAGAGAGCAGAGAGCCCGATGCGGGGCTCCATCCCAGGACCCTGAGATCATGACCTGAGCCAAAGGCAGAGGCTTTAACCCACCAAGCCACCTGGGCACCCTGAACAATTTTTATCTTAGTTTTCTACATGTTCCACAGTCAACTTTTGTAACATATATGATTTTAATGTTTATTTATAAGATTTTTTAAAAGTTCCCTTCCCAGGGGCACCTGGGTGGCTCAGTGGGTTAAGCCTCTGCCTTCGGCTCAGGTCATGATCTCAGGGTCCTGGGATCGAGTCCCGAATCAGGCTCTCTGCTCAGCAGGGAGCCTGCTTCCCCCCAACCCCTCTGCCTGATGCTCTGCCTACTTGTGATCTCTCTCCCTCTCTCTGTGTCAAATAAATTTTAAAATAATAAATAAATAAATAAATAAATAAATAAAATAGTTCCCTTCCCAGAAATACTTCCTTTCTAATACTTCCACTGGTTAACCAGGAAATCCTACTCCCAAAAGAGCACCTGGGAGAAGCCAAATATCAGAATAGCCTGTTTCACCCTCAGCCCTAGGGAATCCAGAGGGAGAAACGTGAGGTTGACAGGCTAGAGACATTACTGGGGCGGAGAGAGTGATTCCTCTCCCAGGACCTTGTAGGACTCCCCCATCATCTAAGACCCTTGTTCTCACCATTGGCCTCATCTAGGAACCTGTTAGAAAAGCAAATTCTTGGTCCCCCCCCCAAACCATGGTTTGGCAAATCCTCGGGTGATTCTGCTATACCCCAAGCTTTGAGATCAGTGCTTCCTGGCCATTCAAAAGAGTATTGCCGACAATTTGGGGTCAGTAAGAGTGGAGGAGGATGAGGAGAGGGTAAGTAAGTGCCCTCCCTGGTTCAGTCAGGGAAAATAGGACAACTGCCAGAAATGTGATAGATCTGTCAAAAGTATGTGAAAACATCTCCAGAATCGGGCCCGGTTCTGTGTTTGTTCACATTGTATACACTGTGCCTGGCCTGGAGCCCAGGGGCATATTCAATATTTGTTGACTGAGTTAAAGGGGAATCTATGAATGAATTAGCCATATAAATTGTGTAACATAGCATCGTTTCACTTGTGCTAGAAGAGTAAAAATTGCAAATCTTCCTTCAAGATTAGAAATGAGAACCTCGGAAAACCCCTGAGCACTTATCTTGCCAAGTAGTTCACCATGAGGACATCCAAACCCTTGGGACCTCCTCAAACTCCTTAGTCCTAAGTGCCTCAAGTCCAGGTTGCCAGAAAAAACTCAGGGCACTCAGTTCAATTTGCATTTCAGTTAAGCAACAAATTATTTTTTATAGTGTATCTCAAATATTGCACAAGACATACTTATACTAAGATAGTTATTCGTAGTTCATGTAAAATTCAAATTTAACTGGGCATTTTGCATTTTCATCTGCTCAACCTGGCAACTTTATTGTGGACTTACCTCTGTCTTTGGAGCAAGCCAAGAAAAGCCTCTTTATATCTGCTCGTAGGAACAGTGAAGGGTGATCGGCTCTTGCTGCTCCTTTTTTACCCCCAGAAACGCACAGGATCATCTCAAAGGCTCAAGGCTTTGCTCATTTGGATAACATGCTCTTGTGCTACTGTGCATATTTGCTTTATTCTCTTTGCTTTGGCTCTTTATTCTCTAACTTCAGCCTCCCATCTTCCTTTTAACTCCATCTTGCCTCTTGAGCCCCATTACCTCTCTGTGGAAAACTTTCCTGGAAAAACACAAAGACACACACACACAGAGTCGGAATTAAATTCTTCTCTTCATGTGTGCAAACACCTATCCTAGGAATTAGCATTCTCAGCTGGGAAGCACCTAGAGATGTGCCTGTCTCCCCAACCAGACACCAAAGCCCTCAGCAGGACTGTGGTTGTTCATGGCTATATTCCCAGCACTCTGTCCAGTACCTGGCTTCCAAGGGGTGTTTGATAAATAAATGAACAAGGGAATGCACAGCAACTTCTCAGGAAACAAAAAGCTGTCCAGCTCTTTGGAAAACAATCAAGAACTAGAGGGGGAAGAAGAGACTCCTTAGAAATGTCTCTCCCCCCAGGACCAGCCAGTGGCCTTGCAGCCAGGGAGAGCACACATGTCCCTAGGGTCTAGCAAAGCATTTGGCAGACAGGGATGACTTGGGTCCTTCTTCCTGGCCAGTCAGACTGTGGACCAGAGGCTTGACAACCAGCCTTGGCCACACCCATTGGCCAGTAGTTTTGCCAGGGCCCTCTCAGAAATAGTCTTGAGCTACATGTGGCTTTTCTCCCCTGTTTCATATGTTCTCCAGTTCACTCTACTAAATTTAACCTAACTTGGTGCCCATTAAACTAGGAACCAAGATCTCTTCACTCCGCCTCTTCTCCATCCCCAGTCCGAGAGGCCATCTCTTTGTTGAATGGGAGCTTTGGATCTCCCTCCTCATTGCTGCATGGGTCCTGAACACCTGCCCTTCATGCTATTCCATGAAACATTCCCCAGTGAGAGCTGAGGAGAACAATGAAAACAAAGGCCATCTGCAAATGGAGAATTATACACTCAATAGCAATACTAGGTTATGGGCTGGGTTGTTACATCACTGAGCATATACATCTGGTGCAGAAAAACAAACATACCACCTCTGAAACGTTTATGCTGAGATTTAAAAATGACTGGAGTTGAGTCATCCAGGGCAAGTGTCCCAGGACAGCTCTCAGCCTGGCTCCAATGTGTCAGCTCAGAGCCAGGGAAAGCAGCTCAGAGCCAGGGAAAGCAGCTCTCATCACTCTCCAGGTAATACTCAGGACCAAAATATGTCTCAAGAGATAACAGAGCAATCTGTGCGACTTTGATGCGAGGCTAGAGAGCACAGAGAAAATTGGCTTCCTCTTTGAAACTTTGAGTATTAATTCTAGCCTACAGGGAAGAGGAAGGGCCTGGTTATCAGCGAAGGGAATCGGGCTTACCTTCTTTTGCAACTACCCCATCCTTGGAATGGGGTGTCCATGAGATGGTCTCATGGCTGAGGGTGGCTCCCATTGGGACGCAGGGAACTATTCTACACTCCATTTGGATGACAGGTTGGCCATGAGATTAAGCAACATGACAGCCCCTTCCTCGTCACATCTCTTCATCACCAGAACCACCTGGCTGACGCTCCACCCTCTCTTCTGCCCTGACACTGTCTGCCTCTTTCTTTTCACCAGCTGACCTGCGCAAGCCATGTAAGTCCGAAAGTCACTTGCTCTAAGATGCAGGACGAGAGGAGGTAAATCCAAGGGACACCATCAATAAATAAGTCTAACCCAGCCCTCACTGCTCTGGGGTGGCAAAGATAGATGAGCTCAGGGAGGGGGACCAAAAGGGACCCCAGACCTCAGGCCTGTGGCTTTCAGGTCAGTAGCTTCTGCCTCGCATGGTCATCCCATAGATTCTCAAGGGTGGGCAAGGCCTCAAATGATTAGGGAACTGACAGAGGAACTTACAGAAAACTCCTTCTCTTCTTTACCCAAGTTTTGTTCAGAATGTGCAGTGGGAGGGCCTGGGTAAGAGCCGTGCACACCCTGGCTCCCCACATTGGTCAGTCAAGAGGGCCCCCATCGAGCTCCTAAGGATCCTTCGGTTATAGAAATCCTTCCTTTCCTCTCCTCCATATGACTTTAAGTCCCTAAAAGGCCATGGCTGCTAAAGAGCATTGCTGGCAAAACTCATCCTTAGTAGTGAGTCTTGGGAGAAAAATCTCTCAAGCCATGCCCTGCCCTAAAATTGGGAATCTGCAGCCACTCTGGAGTGCTCCAAACCAGACACACGCCAAGGGCCTTCTCACAGAAGCTTCCTCTTCCAGTGGGAGCCAAAAGGAAGACTGGTATAACTGGCTGGGGTATGTAAACCTCCACACATGACTCAATCCCCCAAAGATCATCCCTAATTAACTATAAAATCCCTTCAAATCTCCACTTGACTTTCATTCAGGAATGTGTTCTCCTTTTGTTCCAGATGTGGGAGAGGGAGGATCAGTCTTCTCACAAAGCCAGGTTGTAGACTTTGGATGTCAGAGTTTCTAGAAAAGAGAAAGGTTCCCTGCACCCTCATTCCCAGACAACCTCCAGTATCCCTACTCTTTGTCACACTCAGCAGAGCACAAGACACGGAGCTCACCACCCCTCTCCCACCAGTCCACCAAGGACAAAATATCTTGTGGCTCCCTAAGCGGGGAGGGCAGGGGGGGGCAAAATCCCCCAAACATTAATAATGGGCCAAGGGGTGCGCTGCTTCCTTTACCCCTTTACCTTACTAAATAACACAACACCACCACGAAGTAGAATTTCTTGTCCCATCCTGCAGTGAGATGGTGAGCCACTGAGGTCCAGCTGCCCCCAGCTCACAGTGGCATTAGCTGCTATTCCGAGGAGGCATCAAGAGACCCTCTCTGGACGGCTCAATACTTGTTTTGTGATTTTCTAAAACTCACTTAAGCTCCCTGTTGGAGCTATTAATATTATCAGTTCTCCTAAATTGGAATAATCTTGTCTGTTCATCCCCTCCCCATCTCCTGTTCCCTCATCCTGTGGTGCTGCCGAATTAGATAATGTCTACAAAGTTCCTTGAAGGCAAGTTTTGATAAACAGGGTTATTAACCTTCAAAGCACCCAGAGTTTTGAATGAAGAAGTTATGAAAATTATCATAAAGTCCTGCTGGGGTTTGATAATGAACAGAAGCTTTATTGAGACTTCAAATATTTCCTTTTCTTCCCGAGAGCAGAGGTGAACCCCGCTAGCTAGAGTGGGCATTCATTCCAACACCAGTCTCTGGCCCTTCTCTCTTCTGAACTGAAGGAAGGTCAAGTGCCTCTTTCCACAGCCTTCTGCAGGGGATTCATAGGGATTCTGAGCATCACGTGCCCGAGGCTCCTGAGCAACACAGCTCTGTCGTTCTCTGACTCTGACTCCCCAGATGCAGCTGAAATGATGCTGTGACTGCCCGACGGGAGAGAGGATGCCACCGCTGAGAAGTCAAGACCCAGAAATTCAGTATTCAAAAGGTGTCTCATTTCTCACCACTCTGCCCTCCTCACACTGACAGTGTGATTATCATGGGTAAGCAGGACTCAAGCTGTGCCTCTCCTCTAAGACTATGCTGTGCCTGAGAGAGGCAGAAGAGAAGGAAGGAGGGAACGAAAGGAGACACCCCACCCCCTCCACTAGATCTAGACAGCATGGATGTCCTGGATATTCAAATGCTGAGCCAGGAGCAGAAATGGAGAGAAAGGTGTGAGGCTCAATGGCTAAGTAGTCATCTCACTATTGATGACCTCCTAGACCACAGTGCATACCTCAGCCTTCAGCTTTGCTCTGGGTTCACAGTGCACCGACGTGGACAGTAGTTACTGACATCTCCATACACAACTCAGTGCTCAGGACCATGGTGGCTACAAAAGAGCAAGGCTACCTCCCCCATTTTCAAGGTTCTGTTAAGCCAAGCAAGACAATAAACTTGAGGTGAGGGTATGACAGAAGGCACCTAATGATCACAGGTCTTCAAAGTCTTCAAAAGGTGTCTTGTTAGACTTGATAGGTCTGACCTACTTGCACTAACTGCCAACAATCTTCTTTGCATAAAACCTATCTGCCCTCTCAGGAAGAATGGCAAAGGGCAATTTTGGGGACTAATGTGTGAACTCCAGAATGAAGACTTTTAAAAAGAAAGAAAGAATTAAAATGTCTCCTGTCTTGAGAGAAATATAAATAAGAGAGGGAATTTGTCCAGAGGGAAGAGAAACCTGCATTGAGGGACTTGGGTCCTTCCAAAACACTGGTTTAGGGTTGGCAGGCAGGACCACTTTTAAGGGCAGTATTTGTAAATGTCCCCTGACCCCATCCCAGAGCAATTTGACCCAAGTTCCTTAAGCAAGGGAAAGCTGTAAGAAAATCTAATGATCCAAGACTTTCCCTTTAAAAGTTACAACACAGAAGGGGAGTCAATTCTTTGCCGAACATTGCCCAACTAGACCTTCTCTGGTCCCTACCAAATGAGGTCCCCAGGCCCTGTCCCAGAGATCTGTGCTCACAATAGTTACAGGATTGTTGTTCTGGTCTCCAGTGAATGTTCTGGTGTTTTAGAGACAGAAGGAAATGGTTTCCCAAGTCATTCTACCTGAGAAGGTCCTAAGGTCAAAGGTCATGCCTGCTAAGCTGTACTAGCTTGTGCTAACTTGACTGTACCATGTGGCTTCAAAAACAGTTTATTTTCATTACCATGAAGATTACTATTTGCTTTGACTATGCATGCTAAAACCTAAGAATTCTGTAATCACACACGTGTGGATCCAAATATCTCTGTGCCTTGAGCAAGGTGCTTAACTTCATTTCCTCATCAGTAAAAAGGGATGGTCATAGCACCAACTTCATAGTAACACTGTGAGCATTGACTTTGTTAACTGCTGGTGCATGATGCATGGTGCCTGGCACATGGTGAGCCTTCAATAAAGGCCAGTAGCTCTAATTAGTGACTAAGCAATAAGCAAGACAATACTGACAGTACAGGAACCTAGAAGAAGGAGAAAGCTGGTAGCTGAAATGTCTGCCTTTCCTCAGCTGATGGCAGCTTTTTAAGGTGAGAAGAGAAGGAGGACCAAAAATCCGAAAGCATGGTGGCCCAGCTATGTAAAAGATGAACCAGGTTGGACTAGAAAGTGTTAAGAGACAAAAGAAATGGAGCTACCTTACAAAAACCACCTTGAACTTCAGGCAGAAGGTTTGGACCAGCTACAATGGCCATGGGGGGTGGGGAGGGAGCCTGCTGATGTCCAGGCTTTGGGGCATCTGCATTCATCCATGGACGGTGGTGCACATCCTGGGATGGAAGCATTCACCTCTGGGCCACCACCCCACCAGCCCCCTTCAGCCTTCCTGATGGTGGGTAGAGAACTCAGAACTCTCTGCTCCCCAAGCTCTGACTTATCCAGGGACAGGAGGACAACCCCTCCCCATCACACACAGAGATCTGAAAGTTCTCAAGTCATTCTTTGACCCAAAAATAATTGCCAAACTGCCTTTTTTAAAACACTAGCCCAAAGAGTGGGTCATGCGTCTTCTCCATTAACTACACAGCTCACCTTGAAACACCACTCCTGGAGAAGTAGCTCATTTTTCTCCACCACCAATAAAGAAAGTCTGCCCATATTAAGAGAAATGTCCTGCAGACGAGGGTGCTCAGAAGGGGGCCGTCTTGATTAAAGCAGGTTGTTCTGCCAAGAAGTCTTGAATATGCTCTCTTGGTTTGGGGCTGTTAGTGCAGTGCGGAGGCAGCAGGCGACATGAATTGCCTTTTATCTAATTGGAAAACTCCCACCGAGTTTAGAAGTACTCATTTAGACAGGCAGATCAATAAAAGAAATGGGGAGCGGATGGCCGTGGAGATGTTAGGGAGACAAGCCCGTCCTCTATGCATCTGCTTAATAAAGATTAACTCATCCTGGCTGCAGCAGAAACTGGAGTACCCTCTTGGCTCCAGACTGCAGCAAGTTCCATTTGTTTTCAATGAGCAGACATTTCTCATGAGTGACGGGCAAGAGATCCCTTCCCTTGTCTCTTTGTCTGGATTCAAGAGCTCTGGAGGGAGGGAAGGGAGAGGCAGGAAGAGGGAGTCTGACTAGGATTTTCTAGCGCCTACCCAATATGGCATTCCCCTGACCCAGACTCAAGTGGAAAAGATCAAAAAGCAGAGATCCAAGAAAAAGGATAGAAGAAAGAAAGACTGGCAAGGAGAGGTATCAGGCTCCCAGGCCATCTCATATTTCATCGTGTGTAAGTCACAGCGCCCAAAAATATGCACTTTTGAGTTGTTTCAGGAAGTCCCCGGTTGAAAGAAACCTCTGTTCCCCCCACTCTCTCTCTCTCCCATTCATCATTAGGTCAGGGACTCTGAGATTTCCTCCTCATTCCCACATCACCGACCTCATAATCTGTCCCTGTCTTTGCTCTTGTCCCCACTCTCTCTCCACCCCCATCCTATACAGCTGCTGAGCCCATCTCTCGTTTCAAACATCAGCCTTTGTTTCAGGCCATAGCCTGAAGGGAAAACTGCTCCATGGCTGAGGGCCAGAAAGAGAAGTGGGGTATGCATGTGTGTGTGTATGTACAAACGCAGGAATGTGTGCTGGGCTGCAGGCATTTCTTTTACACTGGGGAAATTTAAGCAATCTGGGAACCCCACTTTTGATTCAAAATGTCCCTCCTTTGACTCCTGCAGAGGTTCCTCTCTGGGCAAGGGCTGTGGGAGGAAACCTGCTGACACTCAGCTTTAATAATGGCCTTTTCTCTTGCACTGTCCTATGGCGAAGGCACAGGCTCATACCTGGGCCATGGGTCGGTTGCCATGGAAATCACTGCAGAGTCACAAATAAGGCAGTATTATGTTCTCTCAGCAGGACCAGAGGAGAGCTAGAAGCTACAGAGAGAAAAGGAAGAGGAAGACAGAGCTAGAGAGAGAGAAAGAGAGTGAGAGCGTGAGAGAATAGAAATGCTTGCTATCAATAGCAAACCAGAAAGGAAACAAAGCGATGGGTGCCCTTTGGGAGAAAGTAGGTTTCAGACAAGGTGAGGCCAGAGTAAAGGAATGGCATTGTTTTCTTTAAGGGAAGTCTTTCATTTTCGGAGAGAGGAAGGGAAACCCATTCCAAATGAGTCTCCAGTACCTCGCTCTCTTCTGCTGCCTTTATGCTCTCCCTTCTCATTGGGTAATGGTGAAAAAAGCTTGCAAAGGAAGGTTTGGGAGGCTAAGAAAGAGCAGGAAGCAGAAAGGAGGAGGAGGAGAGTCAAGCCATTTCTCTTTCCCTCTCTGCCTCAAGATACAAAGAGGTTCTGCTCTAGTCCTCAGCAGAAACGCTGTAGCCTCTCAACTGCTGGGTCTCTAACAAATCCCATGCCAAGCTTCCACCCTTTCCAAACCTTAGACTTCCAGGATCTTGGCACCATTATCAAGATTTTCCTCCCAGGTTGAGTACCTCTGGAGGGAAAGTGTCCACATTGTCTTCCTAAGGTCACTTTTCATTCAAAGCTTTATTGCTTTCCTCACTGTTGACAAAAGACTGAGAATCAAGACCTCGATCCAGATTCAACAATCAAATAAAAAGCACCAAGCTTATTTCAACTAAGCCATGAGACTTTACCTAGGGCAAGGAATTCTAAAATTCTGTCTTTTCCCATGCTTGTTTTTTAATAGATGCATATATATAGATTTCAATGAACACAATGCTTTTGGAGAATACATAAAAAGTTTTCTATGATCTTTCAATCCATTATCAAGATAACCCGATTTTCAAAATCATTACAACTTTACCTGCTTCCTCTGAGACTCACACATTGTATGGTGACCACCACAGCTAGCTCTGCATGGTCTAGAGTCTATGCAAACTGAGCAGCCTCCTGGAATATCTGAGTGACTCAGTCAGTTAAGCTTCTGACTCTTGATTTCAGCTCAGGTCATGATCTCTGGGTCGTGGGATCAAGCCCCATACTGGGCTCTAGGTTCAGCAGAGAGTCTGCTTGAGATTCTCTCTCTCCCTCTGCCCCTCCCCCTGCTCATGCTCGCTTTCTGTCTCTCAAATAAATAAATAAATATTTAAAAAGAAACTGA